>JAODAL010052622.1:0-25848 GCA_025379985.1 Phyllomedusa bahiana
CCCTGCGCGTTTTCCCCCTGGGTAGTGACAGCCGAATAGTCACCATCCGGCAGAGGGATGACTTCTGGCTCTCCACCCTCTTGGACCCTCACTACCGGTCCTAAATGGGGGCCTTTATTTCACCTGCCAAGAGGGAGGACAAACTCAAGTACTATAGAGACATCCTATGTAGTCAGTTGGCTGCTGCCTATCTGCGCCATGGTCCATCCTCTCACAGGTCTGACTGTGGGGTTTCTTGGCGCTCAGATACTACTGCTGTGAGGGTTGTGGGGGGGTAGGAGCAGTGCCTGCTCCATCAGCAGTAACCTCTGTCTGGAGTCGTTGATGAGCAGCTTTCTTTACCCGCCTAGTGAGGAAGGTACTCACCAGCAGCAGCACCTGGAGAAGACCCTGAACCAGCAGGTGGTGGCTTACTTGGACAGCACCCTGCTACCCCACATTGAAGATCCGCTGGACTACTGGGCAGCCAAACTGAATTTGTGGCCGCAACTTGCTGAGTTTGCACTGGAGAAGCTGTCCTGCCCGGCCAGTAGTGTGGCATCAGAGCAGGTGTTCAGTGCTGCGGGGCCCATAGTTACCCCATGGAGAACTTGCTTGTCCACCCGAAATGTGGAGAGACTCACCTTTGTCAAGATGATTCAGGCGTGGATCGGCCAGGATTTCCATATACCAATGCCTGATGTATCAGATTAGATCAGCCATGCTGCCTCACCCAAACTTTGACAAATGAGTCTGGATACTTCTGGCTACCTGCCTCAGCTAATATTTTGATGCTGCCACCCACCTGATGCCACACATCTGCTGCCAGCTGCTCCTTCTACCACGCACCATATTTACCAGGAACTGGTATTGCCACCCACCTCCCCAATCTTCACTAGGCCATTATGTAGCCTTCTGATGCTGCTGGCACCTCACCACTCAGGTCTTCTCATGCTGCTGCTGTCACCTCCAGGCTATATCACCATGTCACTCTCTGGCTTGATGCTGCTGCCACCACCACCTCATTATGTCCCCTAGCTGCCGCCACCTCAAAATTAAGTTATTGTTCAACTCTCCAGCCTGATGCTGTTGCTGCCGCCACCTCCACACTGTGTAGTTGTGCCAATCTGTGGCCTACTCATGCTGCTGCCACCCCTGCAATCTGTCATTGTGCCACTCTGTGGCGTACTCTTGCCGTAGCCACCTCCACACTATGTCATTGTGCCACTCTGTGGCCTACTCATGTTGCCGCCACCTCCACAATCTGTCATTGTGCCACTCTCATGCTGCTGCCACCTCCTCAGTCTGTCATTGTGCCACTCTGTGGCCTACTCATGCTACTTCCACCTCCACAATCTGTCATTGTACCACTCTGTGGCCTACCACTCTCTAACTCGACCACCCTGTGGTTTCCTAATGCTGTTTCCACCCTCCACCACTCGGACGTTGTCACTATATTTGGTTTTCCCCTTCTTTTATTCTGTCAGAAGGAATGAAAAGGACAGACACAACAGATTATGTCTTCGGAGAAGCTGTAAGGCCAGTATGACATGGTCCTTTGTTTGCATCAGGATTGTCTGATGATTAGCTAGCCAAAAGCAGGAGTGGATACAAAACACAGAAGACATGCAAATATTCCATTTACTTGTCATCTCTGTATTGGATCAACTCCTGTTTCTTTTTGGCTTTAGTAATACTGAGGGATTATTGACCGATTGAAAGCAGACACTGACGGATCAAAGGAAGGACAAAATGATCCGTGACGTCAATGCAAAATTACTGCTGACGCCCTCTCCAATCTTTTAGGGGGGTCTCTACATGTATCGGCATTTAACAGTACAGGTTCTGTCATAATCTGTGGAATCATCTGATGACGGTTTAAAAGGAGTGTCCTCTGACGCTTTAGTAGGATCTTGGCCCTCAGCTCAGTTCTTTGTAGCTGGCGCTGACATTACCCTGTCAGGCTGTGGTCCCACTTCAGTTATTTGGTCAGATTTGACCCCACAATTGGCCAGATAAGTGAAGTGTGAAGCGATTCTAAGAGCGGCGGCAGTCATGTGCGTGTCATACTAAAACACAGCATTGTTTCAAAACCAAAACCAAGCTCCCTCTGCATATTTCGCATGGCACAATGTTCTACAACACCAATACAGGCTCTCTGCAGCCAGGAAATAGCTGTTTTTAACGCTATAAATTCGGAACGAAACACATTTTGGGGTAAAATTTGGCGAGTCAGCCGAATAAAATTTTTGTGAAATTTGCGCATCTCTACTTATCACATTGTCAAATTTCCAAATAGCCCCCATCATTGAAGTTAGTTTTTCAACAGTCATATCTTTGACATGAAACCAGCAACATTCTGGGGCTCCCGAATGTATTCCTTCATATCTAACCTTGAGGTTCAAGCTAGAGAGATTTGACTGTGAACGAACAAAGAACTGGGAGTTCTTTGTCAAAGAAACAGATCGTTCTTTTCAAGCTGTGTGAAAACCTTAGTAAATTGCAACCTAATAAAATGGCTGAAAAACTCACATAACATGGCTGAACCATTGATACATACAGGAGAGCTGCACATTGGGGGACAGAACTGATGAATGGACGGGTGCTGCACACTGGGGGACAGAGCTGATGTATGGACGGGTTTTGCACACTGGGGGACAGAGCTGACGTATGGATAGGTGCTGCACATCGGGGGACAGAGCTGATGTATAAATGGGTGCTGCACACTGGGGAACAGAGCTGATTAAAGCCTTGAGGGCATTTGGAAGCCTGAAATGTATAGTGACTCTGGGGTACTTAAACTCACTGTGCATGTGACCCCCAAAAGAGTGATGGCACAGCACTTTCATTTCCCACTGAACACTAGCCTCCATTCCCCAACCTTCTGGTCAGGCAATATGAGGAACTTTTATCATACGGGCCTGATGTCCGGGCAGTATCCACTTTGTGCATACACTTTAATTTTTCATGTCACTATGTGTCACTTTTTGTGTAAGGATTTAGGGATGTGGTTCCCTTCTGGGACCCTCCCAAGGTCTTGAAGCAGAATGTGTGGCCATCAGGTTCCTTTCTACCCTGCAGCCCCGACTCTCTTCAGAGAGGCCACCTGGATGTCTCCTTGGTTTCGGCTCATCACTCATTCTAATGCCAGAAGCAAGTTTTGGGTCTTTTGTTGCTTCGGAAATGGAGACCACTGTCCTTGTAACTTATTATAGGTGCCTTCTGGCCTGGAGAGGGAGCAAGATAATAGGTTTAGCGGGGTTCCATCTCTTTAAAGAGTGGGTCTGTGAAAGATCACCTCATTGTGCACTTTTTTGTGTGGCACTGTTGCACTTTTTATGCATTTGGGTGAAGAGCACATATTAGGGCTTTCAAAAAAGCAGCCGATCAGAGCTCAGCTTTAATTTTTTTTACTGCTTTAGAAAAATAAAAGCTGAACTCTAATTGGTTTCTATGGGCAACAAGGACAGTCATACACTTGGGGTACACTCACACAGTTGATTTTCACGCTGATTCTGGTGTGGATTAAGTGCTGAATCTGCCTCAGAATCAGCATCCAACCTGCCTTACATTGTATATAATGGAAAATCCGCGCCATTGTTGACAAGAAGCATATTTCCCTCTGCACTGATTTATTTTCAGCTCTGAAAAAGAATTGAC
Organism: Phyllomedusa bahiana; assembly: GCA_025379985.1. NCBI lineage: Eukaryota > Metazoa > Chordata > Amphibia > Anura > Hylidae > Phyllomedusa > Phyllomedusa bahiana. Next base: position 3,640 of record JAODAL010052622.1, read on the forward strand.
ATGATGGATTCTGTGTTGAATTCTCACTTCACATTATTATATATTATAGTATTTAGCATAAAATCCATGTCCAAAATCTGTGCTTAATAGTTTTTGAAAATATCCTTAGTCCGTTTTCATAAATGAACCCCAGCATTTGTATTGGGAGGCAGGAGTCAGTATTAAGTTTGAATGATTAGAGGTATAGGTCAAGAGAACTCTCACCTTATATCTTAAAAAAAAGCCAGTTACCTAATCTACTTTATAGATATACAGAGGGATAGGCTGCCTCCCATACTGTGGTTAGAGCTGCAGAAAACCACTGGAACACTGTTTGTTTTCCTTGGGGAAGCACGATGATGTAGCTGTCCATATTTACAAGTCAATGAGTATTGGTCTCAGGTAATTAGGAATTGACTGCTAGAGGAACACTGGCACCTGTAGAGGTGAATAGCCTTTACCCCAAGATATGTAACGTTAACACCTCTACTGCCCTCCACCAGGGATCTTTTCTGATTGGCTGTACTTGGAACTTCCATTGATCTCAACAGGAAACTTTGTTCAAAACTGAGAGGTTTCAGAGCTTGTTCTGGAGACAGATGCAAGCACCTATCAAACATTGCTGTTACCGTATATCCTAGTGACAAGAACAAAAATAAGGAAAAAATGGGCAAATACCACAGCTGCACAACCAATAAAACTTTATTAGGATATCACATAATACAAAACAAGGACCAAAAACACTTTTTGCATACATCGGGGAAAATAAATATTTGATAAACTGGTGATTTTGCAAGTTTGCCCACCTACAATGAATGGAGAGAACTGTAATTTTTAGCATATTTATTTTTATCACTGTGAGAGACAGAATCTAAAAAAAAATCCAGAAAATCACATTGTATGATTTCTAAATTATTAACTTGCATTTTATTGCATGTAGTAAGTATTTGATCACCTACTAACCAGCAAGAATTCTGGCTCCCACAGACCTGTTAGATTTTCTTTAAGAAGCCCTCCAAGGTTGACCAACTTTGCACACATTGCAGCAGGGATTTTGGCCCACTCCTCCATACAGATCTTTTCTAGATCTTTCAGGTTTTGGGACTGTCGCTGGGCTACATTGAGTTTCAGCTCCCTCCAAAGATTTTCAGTTGGCTTCAGGTCTGGAGACTGGCTATGCCACTGCAGGACTTCAACATGCTTCTTACAGAGCCACTCAGTTGCCCTGGCTGTGTTTCAGGTCACTGTCCTGCTGAAAGACCTAGCTACAACACATGGTCTTACTGAAGGAAGGAGGTTGTTGGCCAAAATCTCGTGATACATGACCTCATCTATCCTCCCTTCAATATGGTGCAGTCGTCCTGTCCCCTTTGCAGAAAAGCACCCCCCACTATGTTTTCACCCCCATGCTTCACGGTTAGGACAGTTTTCTTGGGGTTGTACTCATCCTTCTTCCTCCAAACACGGCGAGTGGAGTTGATACCAAAAACTTCTATTTTGGTCTCATCTGACCACATGACCTTCTCCCATACCTCCTCTGGATTATCCAGATGGTCATTGGCGAACTTCAAACAGGTCTGGACATGTCCTGGCGTGAGCATGTCCTGCAGGATTTTAATTAATGATGGAATATTGTGTTACTAACGGTAATCTTTGAGACACTGGTCCCAGCTCTATTCAGGTCATTGGCCAGGTCCTCCCATGTAGTTCTGGGCTGATTCCTGACCTTTCTCAGAAACATCTTTTGCCCACGTGGCGAGATCTTACATGGAGCCCCAGATCGAGTTAGACTGACAGTCATCTTGTGTTTCTGTGAATGCCAGAATTCTTGCTGGTTGGTAGGTGATCAAATACTTATTTAATGCTATAAAATGCAATTTAATTATTTAAAAATCATGCAATGTGATTTTCTGGATTTCTGTCTCCTAGTGTACCAATGCTAAAAATTACAGACCCCTCCATTCTTTGTAGGTGGGAAAACTTGTAAAATTGCCAGTGTATCAAATACTATTTTTCCCACTGTAGGTATAACAGAGAGCCAGCTAGTAATTCCAAATAGAAAAGTAGCTTCAAGACAATCATATATGTATGATTTAAATATATTGTATAACATTGTGATGAAAATACTTGCGTGACAAACACTGTCAATATAGAGCAGAGGTGTCAAACTCAGTCAGTGGGCCAAAAGTAAACATTTGGACAAAGTTACAATTGAGCCAATGAGTATTGGTCTCAAGGAAACAGGAAGTGACTGCTAGGGAAACACTTGCACCTGGAGAGGTGAGTAGTAGCCCTTAATCTCCTCCCCCCCCCGGATATATTAACAACTCTACTGCCAGGAAAGTTTTTCAAAGCTGAGAGGTTTCAGAGCTTGTTCTGGACATGCAAGCACCTGTCAAACATTGATTTTATATCCTAGTGACAAGAACAAAAATAAGGAAAAATGGGCAAATAGGACAGCTGCACAACCAATAAAACTTTATTAGGATATCACATAATGCAAAACAAGGACCCAATACACTTAAAAACACAACACCATAATTGCATAAGGACTCTGTTACTTATACAGTGGGGACAATAAGTATTTGACAGTCACGGGCCGACCTGAATATTTACAAAAAAAAGTTAAAAATTGTGAAGTTTTTTCCTTCTCAATTAAAAAGATAAATTTTTTTATGGGAAACAAAATTAAGGGGGGTTAAACCCAGAGAAAAATAAACGGATGACCTTTCCTGGAAAGGCCATCAATTTGGGAGTGTCAGCGCTGCTTCCGGTAATAGCACACAAAGCAAGTGAAGCCAAAGTGTTTCACATCTTCTGTGACGTGGCTGGCTCAGGGTACTGCAGCGCAGCCCTCATCCACAGTGAATAATACCGCTTCACAGCGTGCTTCACAGCACTGCCCCCCCGTGCAGATGTACCCTTTGGTAAAGCTGATCGTGCGTTGCTGCGGGGTTTGGGGAGTCGGTAAGCAAACCTGATTCCCAATTTCCCTGACTCCGACTCCTGATTTTACGAAAAATGGTAACACCCGGTTTTTTACCCCTTTAGGAAAATTTAATCAAGATTTAGGTAGAAAATACCGACAAGCAAAATGCTAACAATTTTTTTAATTTTGATTTTGGGCCTAAAAACTCAATCCCTACAGCTTTGAACATGAAATCCCATCATTTTATAGACAATCATCTTACCTTCTTATCAAAAATTTTGGACTTGCAAGTATTTGATCTGCTTTTTTCTGCAGTACTTCTCATGTAATGCTTTTTTTACTGTTTTGCTCCTAAAAATTTAAATTTTTATTTTTTTGTTAGTATTTAAAAAACCCATTTTTTGGTTTAAGCCTGCCAGAACCTTTCTGGGCCTATCAGATTCAAGCTGTCTTGAGCAAAATCTGACCCCGGGGTCCTGCTAATTTTCCAATGTTGGGCATACGGGATTTGGGGTATAAATACGTGTTTTCTTCACTCTACCCAAAATTTGTTTGTTGGGTTGGTCTGGCACTGTGGAGGCCCAATCCAGCAACTCTATTTATTGTAATTAAACCCTTTCCCTTTTTCCCAACCCTTTGATGTATGTGTAGGAAACCCCCCTGCGACCCTGTCCCGGGTCGGGCGCATCCGGCCCCGACTTGAGGGGCGCCCGTCCCGCACCGGGGGGGGGGGTTTCCGGGGTCCGCTCATCCCGCTCCCCGGGTCCCCGGGGACTTACCCGGCCTCGCCCGCTCCGTTCCGTCCGGTCCCTCGGGTGCGCGGCGCCCCCCCTTAGGGAGCGCGGCCGGCATCTGGTTTTAAAAGGGAACAGTGCGCCGGTAATTGGCCATTCCGGGACGTCCTATTTTAGCCCGCCTCTTCCCGGGGCCTTTGCCGGATCTTTAGTGCAAGGGCCTATTGGGAAAGCTTTCCAGAAACCCTTTGTTGCCTACCGTGTCCGAATCCTTTTGCTTAGTTTACCGACCACGATCTTGCCGCTGCCCTGACCTTCTCCCTGTCTAGTTCAAAAACCACACCCCGCCTGCCCACCTTTTGCCGTCCCCACTACGGCCTGACTGCCGATTCTGTACCTCCCCTCCCTTGGCCGCCACCGAAGTCAAGCCCCGCCAGTGGTATGCCCTGGGGACTCCCCCCGCAGAAGCCACCCCCTTTTGCGGCGGGCTTGGTGAATCCCGGGGACCCACTTAGTTTCCACCCCCGGGGTGTGGGTTTACGCCATCCCTGCGGTGGCCAGAGGGTCCACCCCCAGCCCCGTTACAGTAAGACCCCCGGCCAGGATCCCGCCAAGGCCCCTTGCCGAGCGTCCCCAATATCACCACCGTCGGGTCAAGCAATAAAAAACAGACCACAGAAAAGCACAGAGCTCGAAGCTCTCCTCCATGACCCCAGCAGTCCGCCACCAGCAGCAGCGTGGCTATGGTTTCCCCCTAAAGGGTCGCCCAGTTGGTCCTAAGCTCCGCTTGTCCATGCCGCAAGTTTGAGGGAGACCCTAAGGCCGCAGGGTTTCATCACCCAGTGCTCCCTTCTGTGGACTTATGGCTGGTCATTCCCTTGGAAAGACCCAAGGGGGCTTTTGGTCAGTTCCTTCTGGAAAGCCCTGGCCTGGGAAAACCCTTCCTGGGACCTAGGCATCCGGTCACCGCTGAACCCGGGTGACATTTTAAAAGGAATTTTCCGTAGTGCTTGAAGAGCCTGCCCGCGCTTCGTTGCGGGAAACGCCCTGTTGAAAGGGAACGCCTGTGGGAGATACCCCGTGCGTTCCGCACACTTGCATCGGAGCTGGTTTTGGAACGTGCACTTTTGGCGCCCGTTCAAGAAGGGCCTCTCCAGCCAGTTAAAGGTCCCTCGCCCCCCGGGGACTCTATGTCTTCTTTAAGCGGCTCATCCTTTTTTGGCTAACCGGATTGATATCCGCTTCCAGGAGACGGAGGAGCTCGCCCAAGAGCAAAACCACCCTACCCCCGCCTGTCCTCCTGCTCCGGTTTTTTACGCCCCCGCCCCCTTTCCCGCCAGCCGTGGAGAGCCATGCCATGGATAGACCCACCTGACCCCGGAATTGCCCAACGGGTAGGAAAACCAGTCTCTACTGGGCAGCCCTGAAAATCTCCTCGGGGGTTTTCATGCCCCGCCGCGGCGGCCCGGGGAAGGCCCCCCCCCGAAAATCTGGGCTACGGGGGAAAGGAGGCCCTAGGGGTGTGCAGTCTCTCTTTGTCTGAACATACCGTCCTGGTCACACGGAAAAGCCGGGACCCACTTTCAAGTTCAGCTTCTGGACCCGGTTCGGCGGGAAACTTTTTGGGGCGCTGCCGTGGTGTCTCAAACCTCTTCCCGGGGTTCTCCTGGAGAAACCCCTATCCATTTCCTCAGCGATCAGTCCGTTCCCATACGGACCATGTTCCTTAAAATTGGAGCACTGCAAAAAGAGGACGGTTCGTTTAGTGTTCCCCCGGGTTTTCCCCTCGCCCCCCATTGGTTTCCGTGGTTTGAGCAAATCCCCGGTGCTTGACTGGAGAGGGGCAAAGTTTTGCGATGGGGCCGAGTGCGTCTCCTGTTTGGGGCGCCTCGCCGGTGCTTACCGCTTTTCCGGTCCCCGTTCAAAAGCTCTAGCGGGTCTCCCCGCGTCATATCGTGTTTTTGATTCTTTTCCGAAAAGCAAGCAGAGACCTTGCCGCCACATACCATTTGTTTGGGCCCGATTGATCTTCTGCCGGGGTACCAGCCCCTTCTGGGGGCAGGTCTACCCCTTATCCGTTCGAGACTCGCCATGTCTGAGTACATCCGGGAAAATCTTCGAAAGATTTATTCAAAAAAATCCTCTTTCTCCCGCGGGGCAAATTTTCTTCGTGGAAAAGAAGGCGGGTCCCCATGACCTGCATCGACACCGGGGGGCTGAAAAAAATCCGGGAAAAAAACGGGACCCTCTACCCTTGATCACGGAACTATTGACCGCACAGGGGGGCAAGGGTTTTTCCAAGTGGATCTGAAGGGGGGTACAATTTGGTCCGGATCCCCAAGGGCATGAGGGGACGGCCTTCAAAACCAAGGGCGGCCCTTCGAGTACCTGGTGATGCCTTTTACCTGCAATGGCCTTCCCTCTTCCCGGAGTTCGTTAAACGTGTCTTTAGGGAAAAATTTCCCCAACCTTTTGGGCATGGTCACTGGGGCACATCCCGATATACTCCCTGATCTTGAGACTCACCGCCTCACATCCGCCAAGTGTCAGCGCCTAGGCTAATCACTTGTATCCAAATTAGGGGAAATGCCTTTCCATCAATCAGCCTTCCGTTCCTGGGTTTTATTATTCAGACCAAGGGCTCGGATGGACCAGCCAAGTTGTCGCCATATTGCAATGGCCCCCAGTGGGCCTGGGGCCATACAATGGTTCCTGGGTTCTGAAATTTTTTCGCAGTTTATTCCCCACTTCTCCATGGTGGGGGTCCATTGTGGGCCCCCGGGAAGAACCCAATCCCGGATGGGCCCTTCCCAGGCCGAGGAAGCGTTCTCCAAGCTAAAAACGGGCCCTTTTCCTCTGGTCCCTCCTGCACGGCCAGCCAGCGAAACCTTCTCGCTTGAAGTAATCATCGGTAGGCCTGGAGCGTCCTCACCAAAAAAAGGGGCCCCAAAGGCAAAAAAAGCACTTGTGGCTTCTTTTTAAAACCTTTTCACAGGCGGAGAGGAATTACCCATTGGCTCGGGAATTTTTTAGCCAAAAACTGGCCCTGGAAGAAGGCAAAATTTGCTGGAAGGGGCCCCGGGGATCCCCTTTGTACACTGGATCTAAAAAAACCCCAGTACCTCCAGATGCCCCGTGACAAAAACCCCGCCCGGCTAGGTGGTCGATTTCTTCTCCCCCTTTAATTTTAAGATTCATTTCCGCCCTTGGGGGAGAAAAAAAGTGAAGGGTGCCCCCTTCCCCCGCCTCCCAATGGTGGGTGAAGAACGATCCCCAAACACATAAATCCCCCGGGAAAGCCTTATCTCCGCAGCCCCAGCGTCCTCCCAACGTCCCACCGGAAAACTCGCCGCCCTGCGCTCCCTAGGGGGTATCCTAAGTGGGGGTCACTGCTCATGGTGGGGGCTTTCCGGTGCCCACAAGACGTTTCTCCTGATTTCTGGTTTTTATTGGGGGGCAGGACCTCGCTAAGGGGTTAAAGATTTTGTCCCGGCTGTACCCCCTGTGTCGCAAAAAGGCTCCCCGCCACAAGCGGGAGGTTCTTGTACCCCATCCCATCCTTTCCAACCAGGTCTCACTAGCATGGACTTCATACCGACCTCCCCCGTCCCCGGTAATACGTTTGTGGGGGGTGGGGGGACCCGGTTTTCTAAAAAGGCACTTTTGTCCCCCCTTGCCCCGGTTGCCTTCGGGCCCCCCGGCCCGGGCCCGGGTATTTTTTTCAAAATTTTTGTCGACGGCTCCCTCTCCAAAATCATCTTGATGGGGGTGGTTTGTTTCTAAATTCTGGGGGGCCCTTTTCGTAAACTCCCGGTGGAAAAATTTACTTCTCCTCGGCTTATCACCTCAGACGAAAGGCCAGGTGGGGAAGTGAATCAAGTTCTGGGGGGTTACTTGCGCCATTTTTGTGTCTGCACGGCAAAAAAGATGGGCCACTTACTTCCTTTGGGGGGAATTTTCGTTTTTTCCCTAGAGTCAGAGTCCGCGGGTGCCTCCCCTTTACGTTGGTACGGGTTACATCCCCGCCCACCTCTCCCCCTAGCTTTTCATCCGAGGTCCAGCTGCGACATTGGGCCCGGAATAGGGGCCTTTGGGCTCGACCCCCCAATCCCGTCCGTGCGTCGACCGCTGAAGGCGCAGGAGATAAAAAAAGAAGCCCTCCCCCTGTTTCTCCCCCCGGGGGTTTAAGGTGTGGGTGTCAGCCCGATATGTCCCCTCAAAATCCCCCCCCTACAAACTGGGGCCCCGTTTTTTGGACCCTTCGAGGTCCTTAAAAGGCAAAACGGTGGCCCTTAAACTCCGGGTCCTCCTACCAGCGTATCCCGACTCCTTCATGGGCTCAACCCCAAAACCCCGGGCCTTAAACCTTTTCTCAGAAGGCAGTCCATCTCCGTTTGTGGCTGATCCGCTAATTCTTTTTGGGTTTAAAAAAATCCCGGGGATGAGGAGGACTAGAGGGAAAACTTTTTTTAGTCGACTGGAAGGGGGTTTGGGCCCAAAGGAAAGATCGTGGGAGCCGGAAGGGGAAAATCCTGGACCGCAGCATTTTTCAGAAATTTCTACTCTAAAAAGAAGGGGGGACCCAAAGGGGGGGGGGGTACTGTCCACGGATGCCCCTCGACCCTCGACCCCCGGGGCATCCGGCCCGACCTGACCCGGGCCCCTCCCGCACCTCGGGCCCGGGGGTACGCCTCCCCCCTGCCCGGGTCCCCAGGGTTACCCGGCCTCGCTCCTGCCCCGTCCGTTGGTCCCCCCGGGGTGGCGTCGCCCCCCCTTTGGGCCATTTTCCCGGGGACTGCTCCTATTTTTGCCCGCCTTTCCCCGTGGCCTTTGCCGGATCTTTAGTGCAAGCCTATTGGGAAAACGTTCCAAAAGCCCCTTTTCTCCCTACCGTTACCGAAACCCCTTTTGCTTCGTTTACCCCACACGATCCTTGCCGCCTGGCCTGACCTTCTGCCCCGTCTTGTTCACGAACCCAGCCGCCCGCCCTGACCTTCTTTTCCTGTCCCGATACACCTGACTGCCGTTTTGTACCCGCCTACCCATGGCCGCCACCAGGCAAGCCCCGCCGTGGTAGTACTGGTGGCTCCCCCGCAGCAAAATCCACCCGCTTTGTGGGGGGCTCTGGTGAATACCGGGACCCCTTAGATTCCCCCCCGGTGTGGTTACGCCATCGCCTGCGGTGGTCCAGAGGATCCACCCCGACCGTTCAGTATTTTGGGTTTTTGTCCCGCGGGAGCACTTGTCGTTCTTTTCATCCCCCTGTACTTGAATAATGAAGTTATCTCTTTAGGATACTCCATATTCGCAAGAAAAATCAAAAATTGATCCTAGTCAAGTATCCAACATTTTTGGCTGTGACACCATTTCATCAGGCTTCCTCCACTAAACTTGACAGTTTCTTCAATTTTCGATCCATTAGTCCCCTTTTCCCTTGATTCTTCCAAACTTATTTGCACTCATCAGAGTCGGAATTGATTTCATTCATCGCTCCAAATCACCCACTTCCCAAACTTATTTTTGTATTTTTTTCAACTTGAGCCAAAGCTTCTTATGATGGATTTAAGTCGAGGTTCTTCACTTTTTTTTGGCTTCATTCCCGATTGTGTAATGATGTTCTGATGCATTAAATCCTTATTGATGAGGGTGAAAAATATGGGAGAATAGCCTGGGAAGCCCCAAACCTCTTGCTCTTGGGGACGCATTTAACTAGAGGATGTTTAATCGAATTTCAATCATCCCGAAAAGGGAACGTTAATCCCATGTTGTCTTTAAAAAGATAAGTTTTATCCCAGCGTCTACTGAATGGGTAATGTTATCCCCTGCCCCTCTAATGAACATTTAGAAACAATCCTAAACCATTGCGGAAATTTTAAAAAATGGAAGGGAACTTAAAAAGTCTATTCACAAATGCTAGAAGTCTTCCAACCAAAAAAGGGGGGGAAATTGAGGTGCTTGTTGTAGAGGAGGGTTTATTGAAGGTTTGGGTTCCATCCCCTTGCGGCGGGCTCTGTTGATACCAGGAACCCACCCCTAAAGATTCCACACCTGTGTGGGCTAACGCCAATCCGCCTGCGGTGGTTCCACCTCCAGACCGATACATAATGTATAATCACATGACATCTACCGAAGGAGAGATGTATAATTTCATGCCGTCAGCTGAACGGGAAATGTATGATTCCATGACGTCTAATGAACGTGTTACATATAATCCCAAACCATTGATGGAAAGTGTGAAACTGGAAGGGAACTTACAAAAAAAAAGTTTAATTCAACAAATTCCATAAGTCTTGCAAACAAAAATGGGGATCTTGAGTGCTATTTTTAAGGAGCAGAATGAAGTGGTTAGGTATTGCTGAAACATGGCTGGACTCCTCACATTATTTGCTGTCAACCTTCAAGAATTAGTCGATTTAGAGAACGTAAGAGCGAAAAAGAGGGGAGGAGAAGGATGTCTGTATGTAAGAATGATAGATGTAGGCAAATGTGAAAGTTGAAATAGAGAAGAAGTTGCTGAAGGACGTGGTGCAACATATGCGTGGGTGGAAACACAAGAGGGGTTTAATGCAGAAAAAAAATATTGGCATAATACAATAGACCCCCAAACAACAACGTGAGAGAAATTGAGGAAAAGGATCATAACTCAAATGTGCTGGCCACACAGGCAGTACGTGGATAATAATGGGTGACTTTAAAATAATTACCCATGCATTGAGCATGGGTCATGGGTTCGGCATCCAAAAAACTGAAAAGGGAAGGAAGTTCTCAATCTGTATAGAGGAAAATTTTATGGGGCAGTTTAGGAGATCCCCCACAAGAAACTGATTCTCTGTTGGATCTGGTAATTTCTAACAAAGCAGAACTTATTGGAGCGGTCACCGTTTCAAAAAATCTAGGTAACAGCGACCACAATATAATTCATTTTAGTGTAAAGTGGAAAAAAGAAACACAGAGCGGGAGGGGCAAAAGACGATTAATTTATAAAAGGCCAAATTCGCCTTAATGAGGGCGAGCATACAAACAAAGGCAAAGACTGGGAACAGCCTATTATTAAACAGTGATGTAGAAGCGAGCCCAAATGGAAAGTTTAAAATATACTCATGGGACTTATAGGCAAAATATATTCCTATAGGCAACAGGCATCGCGATTAAACTAAATCCAGCATGCTTGCCTACCTCTGTAAAAAGGGCAATAAAATAATACAAAATAAAATCGCATTAAAAAATATAATCAGAACGGTCAGCATCACCCTTTGTAAATTACAAAAAGCTTAATAAATCTGTAAAAAAGTGATAAAAACAGAGTAAATTCAAAATGCAAAGGCAGTGGCCAGGACAGCAAGACAAACCCAAAGCAATTTTCTTTAGCATAAAAATGCCAAAAAGGCCAAGTGCGAGCATGTATGAACCCTTGGCAAAACTGTAATGGTAGCTGGTCCCTGGGGACCAGAAGAAGGCAGAGGAACTAAATAGGGTTCTTCACTCAGTATATCCTAACGAATGATAAAGCAGTTCTTGGGGTGTGTCCTGAGCAGAATGTAGGTGGTGCCAGACTGTTAAAATACATCATCGACTATAAATGATTGGCTCAGTGTAGAAAAGTTCCAAGCCTAAGTTAAATACCTTAATGTGAACAAGGCTTCAGGCCTGATAGCATACACCCAACAGTTCTTAAAAGAGCTCAGCTCGGTTTTATCTCTGTGCCCCCTGTACATGATATTTTAGGGGATTCCCCCTGGTTGAACTGGTATAAAGTCAGGATACTGGTGCAATGCAAATGTAGTTCCCATCTTTAAAATAGCTCCAAATCTTGCCCAGGTAGTTATAAACCATAAGCTTAACATCTGTTGTGGGAAAAATGTTTGAGGGCTCATAAGGGACTAAATACAGTAATAAGAAGAAGAATACAATATTTTTAAGTGATTGCCCAGCATGAATTTAACTAGGATCCAGAAGATGGACAACCAAACAGATCTTGCTTTATGAAGAGGAGATTAGAAGACTGGATAGCTGGGCCGCTGAGGATTTGTGTTTTTAGACTATGCAAAGGCGTGTTGCCACAGTCCCGTCATAACGTGGCTATCAGATCGTACTCAGAGAGTGGTGGTAAATGACTCCTACTCTGAGTGGTCCCCGGTCGTGATGGTGTGCCACAGGGCTCAGTATTGGGTCCTCTTTTATTTAATAGATTTATTAATGATATTTTGGAGGGTATCAATAGCATGGTTTTTATTTTTGCAGATGACACCAAGCTATATAGCAGACACACAGTCTTCCTATCATAGAAAGCGGATAACTGTGGGAGATGGGGAGTCACCATGCTTTCCTATATAGGTCCACAATAGGTGGGGAGGTATATAGACCTGGACCTGAGCAAAGAACATTAACTCACTTTCTGCTCAGTTTTCATTGACTTCCATGTTAATTTTCTGTCTGGAAACCAAGCAGAAGAATGAACATATTCTAAGTTTTCGGACCGCCGGAGGTGTGAAAATTCATCTGGCAAAAAATACGTTCATTGGAGACTGCTGAATGGATTTTCAATTAAAGTCTATGGGGAGCGTTTCTAAAACCGCAAACCATCTGAAAAACTGGCCAATAAACCTTGCCGTGTTCACAAGCCTTTACACTTTTGAGTTCCTAGGACAAAGCAAATTTATCAGTGCTGATTTTCATTGTACAGTTTATTGCTGGGGTGATGGACATAATATGTGTGTAAAATTAGTTACAGAAACATAAGCTTTTTTTATTTGTAAAAACATATGCCACAGTTCACAAAAATGCTGTGTGAAACCAGCTCTACTAAGCAAAATGTAACAAAGAGTGTCCAGATTTTTTAACTCACTAGAAATGCCCCTGGCTAACAAGCTCACCTAAATGGCAAGTCTGAAGGCTTTCACCACCAGTCATAGGGCATACTAGCCAATTTTTGGAAGTGGCCTTCAGGGAGATTTTGAATTGCTGCCTTAATGGTTTGAGTGGGCCACACCCCCTACTTTATGTGGCACACCCTCTTTTGCACAATGCTACACCCCTTTTCATGCCTTGTGTAGCAGCTTTGGAAAAGCTTATAATGGATGTGGTATCTTTCAGCTTTAGTGGACGTTGGATCGCCAAACCAGCATCCAAACTAGGTAACAGCACATCAATCAGCTTTCCTTCAGAGCCTTCTACAATGTGCTCCCTCTGCACCAAGTGATATCAGGGCAGTGTCTCACAATGCTTTATCCTGGCACCACCACCATTTAAAGAGAAAGCCACAGCCAGTAAAAAAAAAAAAATACTGAGATGTATAAAGTTGTTTAGCTGCCATATATGTGTATGTGTTTATTAGAATTTTGTTGCCACTTGTTGGTTTAGTGGTCAAAGACCAGGTCAGACACATGTGTAATGGCAGCTAATACCTCATGTAATAAAGTGCCTGAAAACATCCTCTGAATGTGACTGATCATAAGCAACAACTAACAGGACATGGTAGCAACTGGGCACAGAACCTTTGAAAAACACACCCGCATATCCTCAGAGCTTGTATGAAACTGGAGGATCACAACAACTGTAAATAAAGATTCCCTGTCATTACTACAAAATGAAGACTAGTCTGAAAACCCCTCAGAATCTGGATGTCACTTCATACAATCTATCACCGACTTGGAGACACAGGTGAAATAATAGTTCACCCTCGAGTAATTGATCTCACATTAGCCCCAAGCAATGGGAAAAAAAAACGAAAAGCAAGCTGTTTATAATACTTAAAATAGGGGAATGTGCAAAGGAATAGCCCAGAACCTACTCCAGTACACAGAACAAGCCTAGACCATAGAAAAAAAAAACCAACAAGAAATGAGAGCAGCACCAGTTCTCCACAGCGGGTCAGTATCCAAAATCCATGCACCCTCAAGCCAGTCCCACAAGGTGTGGTGAGCCTTAAACACACCCGCCAGAGAATATAACCAAAAGTAGAAGAAAGCGGATGGCAGCATCAGATGGATTAAAACAGGAACACTTTATTCCACGAGCAGTACAAAAAGCCTAGACCTAGCAGACATTCTGTAGGTATTTGATAAACACTGTGACCCTAAAAAGAATGTGACAGTGGAAAGATACAAGTTCTTCACAAGAATTCAGGGGGCTGGTGAAAATGTAGAGAGATTTGTGAAAGAACTGAGGAGACTTGCTGCAACATGTGGATTTGGATACATCAGAGACACTCTCAGAGACAGAATAGTGTGTGGCATCAGAGACACTCACCTCAGAGAAAGATTACTGAGAGAGGAAGAGATGATCTTAGAGAAATGCATGGAAATATGCAAGGCTGTTGAACTGACAAAACACAGCCTAAAGATGATAGAAAGCGATGATGATGATGATGATGATGATAAGATGATGATGATGATGATGATGATGATAAAGTACATGCAGTATCTATGAGAGGAAAGAGAAGACAAAACCCTCATCTAAGCACATACTACTGTAAATTGACATGAGAGACAAGAGAGAGAGAAAAAAACAAGTGTCCAGCAGATGGGGAATCCTGCAGGTCAGTGGCAATAAGAAACATAACTCAGCTGACTGTAGGCTGGCAACAGGCAAACAGCACAGATAGGTCCACACTGTGAAACCAGACACAGGCAGTGCAGAGGACATTAAGGGCGACATGTATGAATCTCGCCATGTCGGAGCGCCCATTTGTGCTTCATTTCCGAGTGGAAACTGTCCGATATATTGCCGCAGCGCCCGAAGTTGTGCTCATACCATGCGGTAGTAAAGTTCGCCGCGCCTCGCCAGTGCGTGAGGCGCAATGCGGAACTTAGTCGCATTGCGTGACAGCGCCTAAGATTCGCCGCCCGAGGAGTGCAATCAAACAAGCGTTGTAAAGTCCAACCAGAGCGCCTCGCCAAGTGTGTGGGTCGCAGTTGCGTGGACTTTAAGGCGTAGTAGCGGGACTGAGCCAAATATTGCCGTCCGTAAGGAGGTGCGCTCATTACATGCTGTGAAAAGTTCACCGCGCCTTGAAAGTGTGTGAGGCGCATGCGGGACTAGGTCGAGAGTGGAACTGCGCAAACATGTAATTCATGTTCAAGAACCGCAGGAAAACAGCGAAAAATCATTAAAGATGTCCTTGCGGCATGGAGTATGAGATCGAAAAATCGCCTTTATTATTGTAAAATATCTGAAAAATAGCTCAAACCTACTAAAAAAATACATAAATAAAATCACTTTCCAAAAATCAATAACGGCGCAACATGGAGAAGTATTGACCAATCAAAATCAAAGGCGGGACATTTCAAAATACAGTAAAAATGCAGAATAAAAGCTGATTGGTTGGCGAGCGGGTGGGGGGCCCCCCCCCATTTTTTTTTTTTGGCAATCCTGGCCAATCATAAGCGACAGGGACCCATAATAACCACGGAGAATAATTGTCCAATCAAATACAAAGGCGGGAACGTTCATAATACAGTAAAAAGGCAGAAAAGAGCTGAATTGGTTGAACCAGCGTGGGCTTGGCTATCTGGCAAATCAAGCGCGAGTCTAGTTTCTCCCATTGTAGTCTATGGTAAGATACGGGGCAATGAAATCGAGGCTCTCATCTCCTTGTGGCATGGAGTATGAATAAAAAAAAATATTTTATTAAGTGAAAATAATACAGAAAAACAGCTGAAACCATCTAATAAACATACATCAATTAAATCCCAAACAACGCGTTATGTCAACCGAGACCAGGCCTACATCAGGAATAGCAATATAGAGAATTCACGGGAAATACAATATTTCAAATTCTGCAAAGCTCTTCTCATTGTCGGCATAAACCACAGCCATCAGAATAAGAGCGACAGTGAACCATTAGAAGCTATGGAGAATTTGTGACCAATCAAATTCAAAGCAGTACATTCAAATACAGTAAAAAAGCAGAAATTCAAATAAAATTCATTTTATTTCTTATTTTCGAACTCCCATTCTATTGAGCAGTGCTGCTAAACGAAAAATAAAGAAATAAAAAATGAATTATGAATTCAAATTTTTTTTTTTTCGTATAACCCCCCATATTATTGTTCATTTTATATATCAGATCAGTAACACACTTCGGGAGTATAACTTTGATTCGGCCATTACAGAGTTTATTATGATTCATTAGAAAACCCATAAGAGCGTCGCTCGCTCTTACCCAAGGTCCCCAAATTACACAAGCCTCTTTAACATAGCCCATCACAAAAAAGAGCTCGCTACTGCATTTCTTTTCCCATAGAACTCTAATGAGAAAAGGTAGCTCAGCTGCTGAATGGCTAAGCTGAACGAGCCCGTCTTCCCCCCCCCAACCATCACAGACTAAATATTTCCCAAAGACAGTAATAACTTATAAGGCACCCTTCTATCGTCGCCCTTCTATCTCCACTCAAAATAGACGCACTACCTATGATTGTGGATTCATATCTGCCCCGCACTGGGCTCCAACCAAACACAAACACGATTTAGGGATTTTATTTAAGTATGTTTATAGAAGGTTTCAGCTCTTTTTCAGATAATAATTTTACACTTAATAAAAACATTTTTTTAAACAACTCAACTCATGCCGCAACGGCGCTGAAAGCCGAGATTTCATTGCCCCCGATCTGGCCATAGACTACAATGTGAGAAAGTAGCCTCGCGCTTCTGATGGCCAGATAGTCAAGCCCCCCGCACTTCCAACCAATCAGCTCATTTTTCTGCCTTTTTACTGTATTTTGAACTGTCTCGCCTTTGAATTTGATAGGTCAATACTTCTCCATAGGTTATAATTAGAGATTGGCGAATTTTCCGAAATTCGTTTCGTTCACGTCGCCGAAGTAACTTCGTTCCGAATTACTTCGGCACGAATCACGTTAAAAAACAGCTATTTCCAGTCTGCAGAGAGCCTGCATGGTTTGTAAACACCGTAGTGCCATTGCTTAAATAAGCAGAGGGAGCTTTGGTTTGGTCTTCATTACAAATGTTGTGTTTTAGTATGACAACGCACATGACTGCCGCCGCTCATAGAATCGTTTTCACTATAAAATTCCCTGGTCACTTCAGAGGGCAAAACTGACAAAAACCAAGCTGGACTGTTGCTGATAAAGTCATAGCCAGAGAAAGCTGGAAAAAAACAAGCTGAGAGCTCAGAGGTGGCAACATTAGTGACAGATGTGTGGAGGTGACACGGCGTTAGCCACAGCAGCATGAGGTCAGACAGTGGCACAATGGAAAAAAAAAACCACCCCAATTTCAGGAGGTGTCAAAAAACAGGAATAGGTCACAGTAGTGGCAGCAAATACACAGAGAGGAAGGTCACGACAGCAATCAGCATGAGGTCAGACAGTTGCACAAATACAGAGTGAGTAGGTCACAGCATCACCAACAGCAGCATCAAGAGGTTCAGTCAGTGGACAATGACACAGTGAGTAAGGTCACAGTACATCAGTCAGCCCCAGCAGCATCAAGAGGTCATACAGAGTCACAATGACACAGTGTGGAGGTCACGGCACAGCCACATCAGCAGCAAGAGGACAGAAAATGTCACAATGAACACAGTGTGTAGTGTCACGGCAGCAGCATCAAGATGTCATTCAGAGGTACAATGACTATTCTTAGGTGGCAAAAACAGGAGTATGTCCACAGAGAGGGACAATGGACACGTGTGAGGTCACGCAGTAATCCACAGCACAGCAGGCATGAGGTCATACAGTGGCACAATGACACATGTGGGAGGTCTACTGGCAGCAGTCACAAGCAGCATCATGATGTCGAAAGTGGCACAATGACTGTGTGTAGGTCACGGCAGCAGCCAGCAGCAGCACATGAGGTCAGAAGTTCACAATGACACAGTGTGTAAGGTTACGGCAGCATCACAGCAGCAGATAGGACAGACAGCGGCACAATGACACAGAGAGGAAGGTCCACGGCAGCATCCACAGTATCAGCATGAGGGTCAACAGTGGCCACAATGACATTCTGGAGGTGGGCAAAAACAGGAGTAGGCCACAGAGTGGGACAATGACACAGTGTGAGGTCACGGCAGCCAGCCACAGCAGCAGCATGAGGTCAGGCAAGTGGCACAATGCCCATACTGGAGGGAGTCAAAAACGGATTAGCCCACAGAGAGGGACAAATGGACACAGTGTGGATAGGTCACGGCAGCAGCCACAGCACCAGCATGAGGTCAGACAGTGGCCACATGACAGAGTGTGGAGGTGGTTGGGCAAAACCAGTCCCTGGTAAGAAGGTTGGTGGCAGAATGGAGAAAACTGCAGCAGATGTGAGGCAATCATGTGGGTGGCAGCATCAGAATTAGTGGCTGAGGCAGGTAGTTTGAACCCAGACTCATTCTCACAAGATTTGGTGTGAGGCGACATTGCTGATGTATCTGACCCTAAGCATTGGTGTGTGGAAATCCTGGCCGATCCACGCTATAAACTTGACAAAGTCAAGTCATTCCCACATTTCCTTGACAAGCTGGTTCTCCTTTGGCAAGGATGGCCCCCGCCGCACAGAACACCCGCTCCTGATGCACACTACTGGCCGGGCCAGACCATCTTACTCCACTGCAACATCGGCAAGTTGCGGCCACACAATCCAGTTTGGCCTGCCCAGTATTCCAGCGGTCATCTAACTTGAGGGGTGAAAGAGTGCTGTCCAAGTAGGCCACCAACCTGTTGTTGCGGGACTGCATCCAGGTCTGCAGCTGCTGGCTGACTGCCGCCCTCCACTAGGCGGGTGAAGGAAGCTGCCTCATCATGCCTCCAGACTTAGGTTACTGCTGATGGAGCTGGTATGCTCCTACCACCCCACCCCCCCACGCACCTTCCACCATCAGCCGCGGCAGTAGTACGTGAGCGGGGAGGAACCCTCCGGTCAGACCAGTCAGAGGAGGGGCGATGCCGCACATAGGCAGCGGCCAACTGATTACGGAGGATTTCCCTATAGTATTTTTGTTTGTCTTCCCTCTCAATAGCTGGGAAAAAGGCTCCCATTTTGGACCGGTAGCGAGGGTCCAATATGGTTGGAGAGCCAGAAGTCATCCCTCTGCCGAAATGCAGACTACGTCTGTCACTAGCCATGCAAATAAGCATCTCTGCGGGCCATCTGCAACAAGTGACTCGATTGGCTCCTGCCTCCTTTTCCCTGTATACTGCCACGGTGCTAGGGGGGTCATCTGCCTCGTCGTCCTCATCTCCATCCACCTCCCTCCAGCAGCTCCTGCTCCCTCTCTCTGGTCGCCTGGGTGAAAATCAATCTTTCACCATACAATGCTTCTGCTCCCAATGTCCTCCTCCTCTCCTCCATTTCAGTCCCCAACGGACTCATGTGGCACGAGATGTAGTCGCCACGTTTCCAGTCCCCTCTCCAGACAGATTTTTTCAGCATCTTTTTCCAAGACATGAAGCGTGGAATGATGATTATTCATCCCGAAGTCCTGGCGACTTGACAAATAACCGTCAGCCTCCTCGGAATGGCCCTCACAAACTGCAGGTGTCCCACCATGAGCTTGCCACTGGCTGACATCAAAGTTACACCAGGGGAGTACTTCTGTCTGCCTGGATCATCAAATAATTCATTAATGGCCTTTCTCTGTTCATACAGTCGACTCCAAGCAGTTCAGGCTGGAATGTCCAGTGGGTGGAAACCTCGCATATCAGAGTGTGTTGGGGGAGGGGGCCCCCCCCCCCCCCCGGGTTTTCTGCCGCTCGCATCTCCAGGAGGGTGTTCCGTGGCTTTGAACGAATGGATAAAGGGCATGCTCTTTTCCTGGCCATTTCCAGAATGTCTGACGATCGGTGAAGAACTTCAGACTTTTCACAACCAGATATGACACGTGCGCCAGCAGGCCGCATGGACCATCCCTCCTCGTGCAGCGCGGACACCATGGTTCCCTCCCATTGTCCACACCATGGTATCCGATACTTGCAGTTTGGCGCGGAGAAAGCCACAACATCGATTTTTTTGCTGCATGAACGCGGAGCAGTTCCTCCCCTGTGTGTGACTTCGTTTCGCCGAGGCAAGCCAGTGATGAGTAACTGCGAGACAACCGCTGTGCCCTACACATGAGGTATGATGGAGCAGTACCTTGTGAGAGGCTGAGATGGTGGTGGTGGTGGAAGGAGGAGGAGGCGGACATTGGCGCAGGTGCAAGCAGTTTAGACAACGTTGGAGGAGAAAGCGCGTCTCCTGTCCAAGTTGTTGTGTGCCTGTGCTGAAAGCACATTCATGAGCTATTAGGACCCGTAAAGACATGTACTGCCCTGGACCGTAGTTACAAGCTCCAAAACGTCCGCGCTGCCGTGCACCTTGGAACAAACCGATAAAGCTCAAGGACTGCCCACCTTCTGTTTCTACATATTTATGTAGTGCTGTACTGCCTTTTTGATAATAAATTACGGCTTGGAACTCACCATCTCGGCTCGGCACAAGCCATAATTTCTCAGAACGTTCAGAGTCACCATTGGAAGGGAGGGACTGCAGTACCAACATCTTGGACCAGGAGCACGAGTCACTGCTGCACCTTAGGATTGATTGGACGCATACTGTTGTCTCTCTTTGCAATCCGCCTCGCTGAACGCCTGCTGTCGCCAAGAGTAGCGAGAGCAGGACATCTGACCTTGAAGGATGATGTCAAAGAGAAACACTCCCTTCTGCCAGAGGTGGTGGAGCCATGACTTGGCTGCAATGGCATGCATGCCACTGGGCGCAGCTGCTGCTACTGTTTGCTGCGGCGGCAGGATGGACCACCCCATCTGAGCCACTGTTCTTTCCCCAGGCCCCCGGATGGTGGGGCGCATGTGTTGACGCCAGGGCAATGTGCCACGTTAGCTCCCTGGCCACGGGTTCACTTTCTGCCCACAGATTTACATATACCCATATTCGGCTCCTCCGGTGTCTTACAAAAAACTGCCACACCGCCGAGTTTTCGGATTTTTACCGCCAACCTCCGCACTGAGTGACTACTGCCGCCCGCATGCCTCGCTGAGCCCATGTGCTGCTACTTTCTTGGACCTGCGAAGCCGGTTTTTTTTCCCCCTGGCCTCTTGGCTCCCGACCTCACACTGCGCTATCCTGTGACTCACGGCCACACGACCCACTTGCTGGCTGCGCTGCTGCCTGATGGCAAGCGACACCCTCTTCTCCTGACGATGATAAGCCCTTGCCTCACCGGCCCCCCAAGTGCGGTGGGCTACAATCATCATTTTGTTTTCATCGTCACTGTTCCCTCATCACCGGTTTTGGTATCCCGGGGTGACCTCTCACAACATGACCTCCCATGCCCCCTCTCCATCTTTTTACTTTGCCGCCTATGCAAGAAGCGGGTGAAATTGGCCCCTTTTTTCGTCCCCAAAGTAGCGCTGACTCCCCTCCTCAATTGTTCATCCTGTTATATAGGGGCGTTTTGCGCCCAGACCACATAGAGATCCTGGCGAGGGAACCGGGGGGGCAGAGGCGGGCTGAGGACAGGTGAGGGCCGCTGCCCCCGCTCCCGGGCCATGCCAACTAATGGTTTGTCTGGGGTTTTCCCACCGACTCTTGGCTGGGGTTGTCAGAGTCATCTGGGAGGAAGAGAGACCTAGTAAACCCAAAACAAGAACCCTTGGGTTCTGAACAAACACGGCCCGCTAGTTTTGACAGCGGCAGTTGTGGCCTCACAGGTGCCCCGCGCGACCCCCCCTTTGCTGTGCTGCGCCCGGGGCCGGTTCCGGGATTGTTTGTCCCACTGCCACCGCAGGTGCGGCCGCCCCTCTCTGCTGACTTTACTGTTTGTTTAAAATGTACAGACACTGTTTGATGTGATATCTGTTTTGATAAATATAACCCTTTTTTTTGATCCAAATAAACCCGTAAAAAGCTTGGGGAACCCCTTGGGTATAAATTGCGCTCCCCCAAAGGCCAGGAAAAATTTGTTGTATGTGTCGTTTTGGGCTGCCATCCCCGGAATTTAGGGCCCATACCCAAATTGTTTGGCCCCCTTGCTGTCCCCCCAAAAAAAATCGTGAGTGGTGGGGGGGCTTTTTTTCTAGATTCTTTTGATTTTTTTTTTCTTCGCTACTTTTAAAAATGATCACTGGAACAATTACCCTAGACTGTGCACGCAGAATTGTCATTCTATGACCTATTAATTCCTGCGACTACGTTAGGCCTTCAGGGAGTAAGCCTACATCCTCAGAAGTTTTTCTGTGACTAAAAAGTTGGAAGAAAATTCTGCAGGAAGCAAACCGGGCAGCAAAAAAAAGCATTAAAAACAAAATTAGTGCCACCCCCCCCCCTCCACCCCTTTCCTGACTAAAGATAATGTAAAAAAAGTGGTTCCCTTACCTGCTCCTGGAATGGATGGGCCCCCGGACTCTTTCCCCTAATTTGGTACCCACGTAACCAAAGCGTCTCCTCGAGGGACACCCCAAATTTTCCCGATGCCACCCAACCGCGCCGGAAGGTACCCGCGCAGGAAGAAGAAGGAGCACCCCGGGCCCACCCCTTCCCACTGCCCAGAGACAGCCTCAACAGCACAGACATATCCTTTTATTTATCTATCAATTATTACCTATGTCAATCGGCCCCTCAATTTCCTTT
>JAODAL010052623.1:0-25848 GCA_025379985.1 Phyllomedusa bahiana
TGGCCACCCCCCGGCCCCCGTACAAAACAAAACTCAGCATTTTCCCTTTCCACCCCCCCCAAATAGAGTTTTAAAAAATGCGGGAAATGGAGACCTTGCTGATTGATCAACTGGAGACATCTGTTTCGTCTGCTTCACGTTCTTCAAATGTCACGGTGGAACAATGTCAGCGACGTGACAGCAGTAGAGTGCCAAGTAGCCGTAGCAGCAGCAGCAGGCATGGTGGCAGAAGCCTAGTGGGTGACCTCTGGCAATCATTATTTACCACCTCACCAACGCATGCAATGCAGGGCACACATCCAACACACAGAGACCAGCTTAAGATCATGGTGCACGACTATCTGTGTCTCAACACCGATGTTTTTGTATGTGTTCCAGACCCAATAGACTTCTGGATCCAAAATGACGAAGGGCCCCGAGCTCGCTCGCCACGCCATAGAGGTGTTGTCCTGCCCAGCAGCCAGCTTCGTATCTGAGCGGACCTTCAGCACAGCTGGAGGAGTCATTACAGACAAACGCATATGGCTTTCCACAGATAATGTGGATCATTTGACTTTCATCAAGATGAATCAGGCATGGATGTCTGATGATGTTGTTGCCCCAATTGCCGAGGTCACCGATTAGTTGCCGGTCTACTTCACATTCCTCTTCAAACAGAAATGGTCCTCTGAAAACTTTTTTTAAAATGATCATTTCTTACTGCAATTTTTATTCTCTTTTCCCAACAGTTCATTTTGCTGGTTTTGCTGTGAGGAGACTGTAAAAGACAGCAAGGTTTCATGACAACACCGTATTCCATTTACTCACTTTATCTTTCAGTTTTCGCATTGTCAATGGTTTTGTGGTCATGTTGCTGTGAGATACAGCTAATTATGGTCCTTTGGAACAGAAATGTGGCTTTTAAGTGGCATTTCTCCCTCACAATTTTTAATAGTGCTGAGAAGTCATATTTATACTTGTTTGGGGTCATGTTGCTGTGAGATACAGCAATAATCATGGTCCTTTGGAACAGAAATGTGGCTTTTATCCCTCACAATTTTTAATAGGGGCTGAGAAGTCATATTTATAATTTTTTGGGTCATGTTGCTGTGAGATACAGCAATAATCATGGTCCTTTGGAACAGAAATGTTACTTCTAAGTGGCATTTCTCCCTCACAATTTTTAACAGTGGCTGAGAAGTCATTTTTATAATTTTTTGGTCATGCTGCTTTGAAATGCAGCAATACTACAGGTCCTATTATAAAAAAAATGTTGTTTCTAACAGACATTTTTCTTAACAATTGTCCAAGGTGGCTCAAGGGTCATGATTTGAATTTTTTGGGGCATTTTGATGTGACTTGCAGCTATAATACATGTCCTTTTCTTAAATATGTTGTTTCTAACAGTCATTTGTTCTTCACAATTGTCAAGAGTGGCTCAAGGTGATGGTGCTGTCAGAAACAGGAATAGGTAGGACACTGTTAATGGACACATATTGCAAAATGACTTGTTTTTTGCAAGATCTTTAACATAGCTATCAATCCCTGTATTGAGACAACCCATTTAATACAATTAAAAAAGAGAAACAAAGACATGGTGGGATTACTATTTTAAAAATGTGTTTTCTAGAATTAAACTACTAAAAAACTTGCATGTACAAAATAGCTAGTAAAAAAATTCCTCTGAATTGTACAAGGGAGGTGCAGGAAATCTTGACCAGGTGTAGGTTATTCGGAGGACATGGAGTATGGAGCACGGACAGAGAACTAAGTACAGAGACAATTTCCTCCAGCACGTTGAGTAAAATGAGAAAAAGAAATGCCAAGAAAAAGGGCACCTGGGTGGAACAGGAGCGTTAACCACCAGTATTTCCAAGTGAAGCTCAATTGGTCCGCACTCATACGGAGGGGCAAGCGCTACCCAGGACAGGGACAGTATATGTCCAGTGAAACAAAATGGGGGTTGAAAGACTCCTTTTTCCAGCACTTTTTAATCTGGGTCATGCAGGTTTGGGGCTCATGCTGTGGCCCAGGACAGGTATAGTCAATGTCCAGTGAAACTAAAAAAGGTGGTTGAAAGACTCCTTTTCCCGGCACTTTTTAATCTGGGGTCATGCAGGTTTGGGGCTCATGCTGTGGCCCAGGACATGGATATTCAATGTCCAGTTCAAGTAAAATGATGGTTCAAATCATACTGCCTTCTGGCAATTTTTAATTTGTGGCTGGGTCATGCAGGTTTAAGGGTCATGCTATGGTGCAAGACAGGGATAGTGAATGGTCTGTGATTTTTTTTTCTGTGGCTTTTATAACCTAAGTGTGTTGCCTAAGATGTAGCACGTGTCCATTTGACTGTTGTGGATGTTAATTCCAGCTTCTCCAGCCCTGTTTGGGTGTAAGAATGAAGGTGTTGTTGCTCTCCCATAGACTTTAATGGTCATCGATCAGAATCTACTATCGACCATCGAATATCTTGTCGATGATGGTCGGCTATCGACCATCGACCGATGTCGATGGCCAACGTAATCGCTCAACACTAATTGTGATGTTGCAAGAGGCATCATTGTGCGGT
The DNA here is from genome assembly GCA_025379985.1 of Phyllomedusa bahiana. NCBI lineage: Eukaryota > Metazoa > Chordata > Amphibia > Anura > Hylidae > Phyllomedusa > Phyllomedusa bahiana. The sequence goes on from JAODAL010052623.1 coordinate 2,549, forward strand.
CACAACTGAGGTCATCCATTGTAATGCCACAAGAGGGGCCTTTTCCCCTTTTGTTAAAGGGTTTCAGGGGAAAAAGAGGTCATCCATTGTGAGTAAAAAAAGGGGATTCTTTGTGGTCACAACTGGGGTCACCTTTGTGATGTCACAAGGGGCTTCATTGTGGGTTTCACAACAAGGTCATCCTTGGATGTCACAAGAGGTTCATTGTGATCACAACAAAGGTCATCCTTTGTGATGTCAAAAAGGGGATTCATTGTGGGGTCCCAACAAGGGTCACCCTTTGGATGTCACAAGGGGCTTCAATGGGGGTCACAACTGGGGTCATCCATTGTGATGTCACAAAGGCTTCTTTTGTGAGTTCACACAGGTAATCCAAATTGATGTCACAAGAGAGCATTGTGATGCACAACAAATCACCATTGTGATGTCACAAGGGGGCTTCATTTTTTGGTCACAACAAAGGGCACCATTGTGATGTCAAAGAGGTTTCTTTGTTAGGTCACAACTGGGGTCATCCTTGTGATTCACAAGAATTCATTGTGATCACAATTGATTAATCATTATGATTCCAAGCTTCATTGTGGGGTCACAATTTAATCCATTGTGTCATAATGCTGCATTGGGGAGGTACACTGAGATCATCCATTGTAAATTCACAAGAGGTTTCAATTTGAGGTCACAACTGGGGTCACCCATTGTGATTCACAAGAGCTCTTTTGTGGGGTCAAAACTGGGGTCATCCTTTGGTGACCCAAAAAGGATATTTTGGGGCACAACTGAGATCTACACCCTACCTTAGGTTTGACAGTTAACTTTTGCTGTCATGCGGGGGAAAAGGGGGAGAGAAAATTTTTTCTGGAAAACAGGGAGAGTGTACCAGGGTTCCAGGAGGTGCTGCTGAATTAGAGACACTGACATAAAGAGAGCCCTTTGGGGTTTGCTACAGCCATTCACAACAGACCTCAGTGACACCCAACACAACTTGGGATGACGGGATATGATTGGTGAAACCTCAGGATCTGTGAGCTTTTTCCCCCTGTAACAGCTAATCTGTGTGAATCCCGGAACTTTCATTGCTTTTACAAAATTTTTTATTGAAGTTACGGATGGAGAATAACTTGAATAAAACCCCGTTAAACTGCCCACAGGGGAAGCTGTAACCTTTGAACTGTAAGAGAAAATTACGGGGGGCCCAACCCTCAACCCCCCCCCAATTCCCCAAAACCCCAAATAACTCTTCATACCCCACGCTACAATCTTATCACAGTGGCGTGTGGATAACACTTATACTTAAAAACTTTTGTAGGTTGCCTTCAGGACGATTTTTATCTGCGGCATGACGAGCACGGTGCCCCTGGGATTTGCATAAACCACACACCCTTTTGTAACAAAACACACCCCTTTTTGGTTAAGCCATGCTACACTACACCCAACTGTTTAACGGCTATGGAAGATAGCATTAAAGGGTGGGGGGTTCACCCACTTTCCTAAATGGGGGATAGCCATTAGCATCCAAAAACTGGGAATGCACCCCCAAAGTTTTCCCGAAAGAAACATCACACTTCTACCAATATTATCGCCATACAGTGATCATATAGTGGTAGATACCAATTGTATAGAGATTCTGCAGAGTTGACAAGTATGGCTATATTCATGGTACTATACTTCAGGGTGTCCAGTTACAATGCAGACAGATCATCACAATACAAGAAGGGTACAATTCTCTTGCTTCAATTTATTAGTGCTTCTGCAACAGTTACAAAACAGCCATAAGGGGGTTGCCTTCATTTCTCTGGGATCTTTCAGGCCCAAGTATTGCATTTACCTACTTCAAAAAAACTCATTTGGGCTTTTCCCGCTCTACTAGGAAGTAGGAAACCCGGGGAATGGGGTACACAAGCCAACACCTCATTTTTTTCTCCTTTCCCGACAGTTTCCTTTTAAATTTTTTTTCTACTTCTGTCTGTCTCTCTCTCTCTGTTTACTACTTCTTAGTTACTTATTCTAGACTGTTAGTATTTCTCTCTATTCACTCAGGACTGACTTAGATGGCCTCTGCCTGCTCCTGCTCCACTGCCAGCTAGTGTGCTGTGCTGGAACAGCATATTAAAAGGAACTGCTACCACTAACAGAAACTAACAACTAAAATGCTGCAGGATCCTTATATAACTGCAGTCCCTCTCTTCTCTTTTTTATTTCCTTGGGGAACCCTCTGATTTAAAGCCCCCATCCCCAATTCAAAGTGCATAGTTATCATTATTATTTGCATACACCTACCATAAAGTATAGCATATTTAGAAAAAAATTTCTTAGACCACAAACGGGAGTAGAAAAAACAAGTTGAATCTTGAGTTATACAACAGGATGTGCAGCCACCCTATCATTTTCACCTTATGTTCTCAATTCTCTTTGCATCCATTAGACTGCCTCTAGAAAAAGACACATTTCCAAATATGTTTTAAACTGAACTTATATTGCAATATACTAAAAGTTATGGAATTTTACTTGTCATGTCAATTAAAGATAAAATGCTTCGCAAATTTTTCAGGGGAACTTTGGGGCAAAAAGTTGTTCCCTGCTACAAGGTGATAAAAGGTTCGACATCCCGACATCTGAATATGAAACCCGACCCAGGGGCACGTATCTAATTGCCATGTTGGTGCTAGGTGCAGCATTACAAATAGAAATTTCTGCACAAATGGACAAGTAATTTTGTGTTCTGCTTGCAGTGTGATAGATTGAGGAAGCTATGCCCACAGAACAAAGCAAGCATCAGGAGACACTATGGGCAATCGGTTATTCTAGCCAAGTAGAGAAGTGTAAAAAGTCTCTAGGTGAAATTACATTTATCTATCCAACAGATATTCAAGTGTCTATATGTTTCAATGGAGAGTGTGTCTAGCTTGTTTTTAGCAATCCAGCCCCGATGGCGAGCGTGGTATCAGTTTGTACTCTCAGCCAAATTCTCCTTGGTGGCTTTCTTACTTTATCATTATCACTGAGAATCTCACTCCTTTTTCCAGGACATGGTCTGGATTAAATTCCCCTGAGCCTTGTCTTCTTTTATTCAGGGTATATAACTGTTCTTGTAAAGTTCTGTGTATTTGAAAGCATCCTCTTATCTGGATTACAAGCATGTCAATTACTCTTTTTGAGAATGTCTCCCTGGAGTCATAAGATCTACTAAACTACCATCTGTCATCAAACTCTTCTCAAATACAGTCTTGTAATGTCCTTCACTTCTTATGTTTGTAGCTCTTTGAGTCCTTATTGGTTTTAATTAGTGTTGAGCGATTTTTATCGACAAAGTTGAAATCGGCAAGGTTTTTATGGTGATCAAAATTTCCAGATCATGCGATAATTAAGGTTAAAATCTGAGCATCATCTATTAAGATCGCGCCTTTTTCGGCGCTTCCTGTCATTTTGGCGGCCAGCAAATCAGATTACAAATAAGCAGGGTGAGTTTGTGCGACGTCATGACTGGGATTGATGGTTCGTTTGGCTGGAAAAATCACATGCCCCCCTTTTACATAGAAAAAACCCTTTTTTCAGCTCAGGGGTCTCCAGCGCTCAAGGGATGGGCCCTCGCCTGCCTGTGGCCAAACAGCTCAGCGAAATTAGTCTATTTCTGCACGAAAAACCCTCTACTATTAGCTGTGATCCTTCCCAAATTTTAGTTATTTTTGAGATTTGAAGTTTTTATGTATTACAGAGAATTTTAAAGCACAATCTCCCGCTGTAAATTCACGGGGGCGGGGGGGGGGGGGCCCCCCCGCGGGCGAACACAGACAAGCTCTATCTATAAAAACACTGGATAAAGTTCACCAAGACTTAGTGTAACATTGAGGGGAATATCTCTATTTTTAACATTTTGCTATGAAATTTTTCCGGATATTGGGCACCTGAATTTAATTGGATAACATCATTTCTAGTAACTCAGGCCTTTTGTTAGCGAAAAACTCACTTTTTTAAAACAGTAACTTTCAGGGGTGTTCATTTCAATTACCCCCCTTTTATACCCGATTATAAATCTTAAAACAAAGCAATTTTTATTTTACCCCCGGTTTTGAAAACCAAAAAAAACTTTATTACAAAACATAAAAATTTTCTGTTTTTTTTTCTTTTGCGCACCCAGCATTGTTCATTGCCAGCATCAAGTAAATCTAAAACACAATTCTATATTCACCACAGGTGAATTGAAAGGGGCAAAAAATACCCTTTATTATACCAAAAAATAACAGTTACTGTTTTTTTTACTTTTGCCACCCAGCATTTTTCAAATGACGCAGCATCTAGTAAATCTTTAAAAAAAGCAATTCTTATTCCCCCACGGTAATTTAAAGGGGAAAAAATACCGTTTTTATAAAAAAACATAATTACGTTTTTTTGATTTTCACACCCCATGTTCATTGACCAGCATCTACGTAAATCTTAAAAAACAATTTCTAATTTCCCACAGTTTAATTGAAAGGTCAAAAAAACCCTTTATTTACCCAAAAAAAAACAGTTTTGTGTTTTTTGACTTTTTTCCAACCCCGCATTGTTCATACGCACATCTACGTAAAACTTTAAAAAACAAACATATTCACCACAGGTGAATTAAAAAGGGGCAAAAAAAAACCGTTTTAATATCAAAAAAAAAAGTTACGTTTTTTTACTTTTGCCACCCAGCATTGTTTATTACGCAGCATCACGTAAATCTTTAAAACAGCCATTCTATATCACCACAGGGGAATTGAAAGGTGCAAAAAAATACCCTTTATTATACCAAAACATAACAGTTACTGTTTTTTGACTTTTGCGCACCCACATTGTTCATTGACGCAGCATCTACTAAAAACTTAAAAAAGCAATTCTATATCCCCACATGATTTTAAAGGTGCAAAAAATACCGTTTTTTATACCCCAAAACATAACAATCGGTTTTTTTTGGACTTTTCCCCTCCAATTTGTTGATAACACCTTGCAGTTTAAATTTGAAACCACAAATTTTGTTTTGATTAGAGGGATTGAGAATACGTGTTTGCCCCTCTTTTAAAAAGAGACTTTCCAAAAATATTCCCCTACCTTCTCAATTTTTTATATTCTAACATGGAGCGAAATGCAGGTGGTAAGCGGCAAAGAGGGGGGTAGCACATGGGGGTAGAGGGACGAGAGAAGGTGCTCCTTCCATGCTGGCGACAACAGCACCCAGGGGATCTCAGTTGCGGCCCGTCGGGCCCTGTCATCGCGGGGTCAGGGCCCTGTGAATCTAAGTAACGAACATCGCCCCAAATCTGCCCTTTCAGGGTTAATGCAACCTCATCTAGAAAGTCTTACCCCCTCGTCCTCCATCACGGCCCAAATTCGTCATCAGCACACAGCACCTCCAACATAAAACAGCCCAAATGTCAACGTGTACCCACCATTTGGGGATAACCCCATTTCGAAAACCTTTTTTATGACAAAAGGGGTTTGGGGGTCAAAAGGCATGTTAAAAGATCAAAGGGTTTTTAGTCGCTCTAGCCCATTTACTGATGCCATCAAGGGGGTGAAGGAAGCCAGTCAATCGGCAAAATCCCGGGGGGCCGGCAACCCCTTGCAGTCCCCTTGCTGTACCCCAGCTTCGGATGCAGAAAGTCGGGACGACCAATCACCTTGTTAAGATGATGAGACGACATTGGGGATCCATCCTGGTCTTTTCGCAGAATTTCTGCACCCGCTTCATCGGGACGAGGGGAAAGACGAGGGGGGTATGCCAATAGGGGTCCCCCACAAAAAGGGAGAGGGCGGTCGCAGAATCCGCTGATATATTCCGCCACCACGGTCAGCGCAAACCCCGCCCCGCTTAAACGCCCAAAAAGGTCCGGACCTCTCAGCCGGGGCCTTCTTTGAGCAAGCCTCTGATTCACCCAGCGATGTCATATGCCCCCTTTTGCCGTAAACCATAAGTAGGGGCAAAACCTTAAGGGGTTAACCACCACCAACTTGTCTACCACATGCAGCGAATGTGATTAAAATGGGGGAACCCTTTTGGCCAAAAAAAGGCCAGCCGACGACGGGCCCCCAAACCACTACACACCCCTTCCCGCCTCCTCCTCCTCCCCCACCCCCAAAACTTCCCACTGCCCATGTCTCTCAGAGTCAGATAAAGGGATCAGCCCCGTTAGCCTCCACCGTCCCCAGACCCCAGCACCCCCAAGACCCATCCAACCCCTTCCCTTCCCCTTTTTGAAACCTGCACGCGTACAGGGGCCAGTCAACAGCCACCCTTTCTTTCTTCCATTTTGGGACAGAAAAACACTTTAACCCAAAACCCATCCCAAAAGCCAAAACCCTGAAGTTGGCTTTTGCAGGCTTTTGGCCGGGAAATGTTGCCTTTCCGTCTGGGGACACAGAGGGGTTTCCCCACGCAGGGCCCTCGCCTCCCCCCAATACCAGATGCCGACAGGCATTTTTTTTGCCGAAAACCCGTCCCTCCCCGGGCCAGCCGGGTGTCATCTAAAATTTCAAGCCGTTTCTGCACTGTGCCGGAAAACCATCTCACCACCACACATGGACTATTTGACTGGGGGGATGTCTCGGGGTGACGGTGGCTCTCAGGCTCGGGGACGTCTTCAAAACCCAGGGGGGGGCGGGTTTTTTTTTCCCCCCAAGGTCCTCTGGTGGCATCACTGCCCAGAACACCGGGCCGTGTTGAAATAAATCGCCCTTGAGACCGTCCCAACACAGTCAGGACCCTTGGGACGGCCTCCCAACAGCCCAGCGCTGGCTGGGTGACAAGAACCTTGTCCGGGCAAGGGGTGGCGATAACGGGCGAAATCTGCTGGCCGCCCTTAAGATCGGTAGGGGGAGCACATCCCTTCCTGGCACATGTCATAACCTTTGTCGTCCAAAATTTTCTAAAGACTACCCGGGTCTACTGCCTGTGAAAAGGCTCAGGTCGGTTCGCACTCCCCTTTTTCCCCCCTGCTTCGTCCCCCCTGGCTGCTTTGCAAGCGTCACCCGGGCCCCCCCTAAACCGTCCATTGTTGACGTGGCAACACGCTGGAATTCCACCCTCCAAAATGCTCCACTTTTTGGCAGCAGGCAATGCCTTTTTAACGCAGTACAAAGTGACACATGGCCGAAGCAGGGGTGCGGACCTCGGGTGTTGAACCCCCAGATGGAGGCAGGTGAAAGACCGCACACCTTGCCATTTTTTAAGAAGCCACCAAAATGGTCAGGCGGACAATGCCCTTTCACATAGCATTGTGGTGATCTTATTTCTGAACGACTTTGGGACACTCGAAACAACGGGTCCCGCCAGCGACGGGGGAGGAACGGACACAGATGCGGAACGGAGCCTTTCTCTCCCGTCAAATCCACAAGGCCCACTTTTTCAAAATTTTTCTCGGTCTTCATTACGGGGTTCGGGGCCCAAACTAGTGAAGGGGGCGCATCACTCTCAGGGGCAAATCCAGGCAAGTCAGGGCGTTTGAAGCTGTGCCGGGGGACAGCGAGGAGGAGGAGGAGGGGGGGATTCCTAAAAACCGTGTTACCGACACCCCCGCCTTGGAAAGGGGTTGGCCGAATTTGAGGGGGGGAAAGATGGGGGAAAATCATTTTGCTAGGGGCCCCCGACCCAAGGTTTGGGGAAAAATAAAGGGCTCAATCTCTCCATGAGTGTTTGGGAAAACCCTTTTTTCCCCCAAACAACCTCGCATTAAGCCATCAAAAGAACAACTTTTTACGGGGTGGCCACCCTCCTGATCCCCGGTACAAAACAAAACTCACACTTTCCTTCCACCCACCCAAATAGAAGTAAAATGCAGAAAAATGGGGAAACCCTTGCTGTTGATCAACTGGAGACATCTGTTGGTTCTGCTTCAACTTTCCCCAAATGTCACGGTGGAAAACACACGACGGAAAGCATAGAGTCCCAAAGTGGGCGTAGGGGCAGCCAGCAGGCAAGGGGCGGAACCTAATGGGGGACCTCTCAATCTTTGTTTACCACCTCCCCAAACCATAAATGGGGGCCACATCCAACACACAGAGATCAGCAAAAGACTGGTGACGACACCTTTTCCTCAAACCGAGTTTTTGCATGGTTCCGGACCCAATAACTTCGGGGTATCCAAAAAGGGACAAAGGCCCGCTGGCTCGCACGCCATAGAGGTGTTGTCCTGCCCAGCGCCACGTCAATCTGAGCGGACCTCAGCACAGCGGGAGGAGTCTACAGACAAACGCACCGGCTTTCCACAGATAATGGGGGTCTTTGATTTTCATCAAGAAAACCGGCATGGATCCTAAATTTTGTGGCCCCAAGGGCCAGGTCACCGATTATTGCCGTCTACTAAATTTCCTTTTAAACAGAAATGGTCCCTTGAAAACTTTTTTTTAAAATATCATTTTTCTGCAATTTTATTCTCTTTTCCTCTTTTATTCTCTTTTGCTGTGAGGAGACTTAAAAGACAGAAAGGTTTTCCCATACAACACCGTTTTCCATTTACTCACTTTATCTTAAAAAAGTTTTCGCATTGTCAATGGTTTTGAGGTCATTTCTGTGAGATACAGCTATAATTAGGTCCGGGAACAAAATGGGGCTTCTAAGTGGCATTTCTCCCTCAAATTTTTTAATAGTGGCTGAAAAAATCATATTTAAAATTTTTTTTGGGGTCATTTTGCGGAGATACAGCAAAAAATCATGGCCTTTGAACAAAATGTGCTTCTAAGTGGCCCCATTTTCTCCCAAAAATTTTTTTTAAAGTTGGGGGCTGAAAAATTTTCATTTTTTAAAATTTTTTGGGTCTTTTTTTGCTGCTTGAAAGCAGCAATACTACAGGTCCTATTAAAAAAATGTTGTTTCTAACAGACATTTTTTCTTCAAAATTTGACCAAAGGGGCCAAAGGGCATGTTTTTAATTTTTTGGGGGCATTTTGCTTTGAAATGCAGAAATTACTACGGGTCCTATTCAAAAAATGTTTTTTCTAATAGACATTTTTTTTCACAATTGTCCAAAATGGCTCAGGGGCCCATGTTTTGAATTTTTGGGGGGCTTTTTGCTGTGACTGCAGCTATACACAGTCCTATTCTAAAAAATTTTTGTTCAACAGACTTTTTGTTCTTCAAATTCCCCAAAGGGCTAAAGGGGTCAGCTTTGAATTTTTTGGGCTTTTTTGCTGTGACATCAGCTATACTACGGGTCCATTAAAAAAAATGTTGTTTCAACAACATTTTTTTCTTCAAAATTGTCCAAAGGGGCTAAAGGGGTCAGCTTTAAATTTTTTTGGGGCTTTTTTGCTGTGAAGCAGCTATACTACAGGTCCTTTTCAAAAATTTTGTTCAACAGACATTTGTTTTTCACAATTGTCCAAAGTGGCTAAGGGTCAGTTTTAAATTTTTTTGGGGGGCTTTTTTGCTGTGACAGCAGCATACTACAGGTCCTATTTAAAAAATGTTGTTTCAAACGACATTTTTCTTCCAATTGTAAGAGTGGCTAAAGGGGTGAGGGCGTAAAAAACGGGAATGGGTGGGACACGTTAAGGGGACACATTTTCAAAAGACTTGTTTTTGCAAACCCCTTAACATAGCTATAAATCCCTGTATTAGCAACCCATTTAATACAATAAAAAAAAGAGAAACAAAAAAACAGGGGGGATTCCATCCCTTTTTAAAAAAAAATGTGTTTTCTAGAATTAACTACTAAAAAACTTGCATTTACAAAATATGTAAAAAAATTCCCCTAAAATGTACAAGGGAGGTACAGGAAAACTTGCCCAAAAATGTGGGTATTCGGGGAACATGGAAGGAGCACGGACAGAGAACAAAACAAACAATTTCTCCAGCACGTTGATAAAAGAGAAAAAGAATGCCAAGCAAAAGGGCACCGGGGGAACAGAGCTTTAAACCCCAGTATTTTCCAAGTGAAGCTCAATTGGTCCCACTCAAAACGGAGGGCAAGCGCTACCCCGTCTTTACTGTGTACTGAGGAAGGCGGAGTTTTTCACACTTCCGTTTTCCCACTCTGCTTCAGCACGACAGTTTTGTTGCTGCGTCATCAGGGTTTTTAACCTGCGTGTTAATAGATGACGGAAAGCCACCTGGGGGTCTCACCGCACCCACTGAACTCCGGGCCCCGGCATGCGTGGGACGGGCATTCTAGTCAATGTCCATTCAACTAAAAAGGGGTTGAAAGACTCCTTTTTCCCCGGGACTTTGTAAACTGGGGCAGAATTTTAAAGGTCATACTGTGGCCCAGGAGAGACAAATATGCCCCCCCCCTTCCCCCCCCCAAATAAAAAAGTGGTTAAACTCCTTTTTTTCCACTTTTTAAACGGGGTCAGACAGGTTTAATGGTCATTTTGCGGGAAGGGCAGATATAGTTTTGTGTCCAGTTCAACAAAAAGGGGTTAAAGATCCTTTTTGCGGGACTTTTTAAAACGGGGGGCAGCAGGTTTGGGCCATGCTGGTTTTCCAGGACAGGGATATTCAAAGTCCAGTTAAGTAAAATGATGGTTCAAATCATACTGCCTTCTGGCACTTTTTAATTTTTGGGGGATGCATTTTAAGGGTCAGGCTGGGTACAAGACAGGGATAGTGAATGGTTGTGGACTTTTTTCTGTGACTTTTATAACCTAAGTGGTTCCCAAGATTATACTACCATTTACTATTGTGGATGTTAAATTTTATTCTCCACCTTGTTTGGGGGGTAATAATGAAGGTTTGTTGCCTCCCATAAAAATTTAAAAAGGTAAATTTATAATCGCGCTCACTATCGAAAAACCTATCGATAGCGGCCCACTATCGACTACCTTTTGATCTCGATACCAACCAATCGCTCAACACTAGTTTTAATACACTGGTGCAGCTATTCTTTACTTTACTGATGCAAAGATTCAGTTCCTTGCCCTGTCCAAGCCCTGTGACAAGGCACTTTGGCTTGTTTGCACCCAGCACCCATAACTACACTCAACATTCCATACCTACCAACATTTTATACGGTCATAGATAAATCATTTCTAACATGTGCTTACTGTCGTCACCTGTCAATAATTTGATTTTTAAAATTTTTTTCTCCTTTAGGTCGTTTTACTAGCGGCAAATCAATAATATAAGTGTGGCTAAACCTAAAATTGATGTACCTACCACATCGCATGAAACTGAAAGGCGGTTTCTCATCTGGCTGTTTACCAAATCCTTTTCTTCACAGTCAGCTTCAGGCTTTCACTTCCCACAAGAACCCTGGCCCTGACTTGAAGTGGGGTGCATTCAGATGTATTCTCTTTGGGTATGATTCTGATTATTTTTTTTTATTTCCATTGCCATTTTGAAGTTTGAGTTTTAAAATGGTTCAGTGATGCCATTTTTGCATACCTGTGACCTGTTGATCATTTTTTTTTCCAATATATCATGAAGCAAAGTGATCACCAAAGTGTTCATCGTGCAATATATATAAGTTTTTATATTAATAAATCAGACCTTGTTTTCCATTTCATGTTTTATTTCTAAAATGGAGAAAATGTTTTAAACTTTTCTCCATCTGGTCCAAACCGCCAATGACGACTTCTCTCGGCCATGCCTCATCCCTGCACAATTTATCAAACAAACATGTCAAAACCGCACTTTTTAGCATCCATACCTGTTTTCCCCACTCTGTACAAATGCCCCATCCATAGTACCACAAATGGCAAAACATGGCGGAGCACTTATTGGTGCTCCGCAAAGTAATAGTACCCTCAAACAGTAAAGTGCCCCCAGACAAATCAGCTGTGAACAAGAGGTTCATAACCCATAAGCGTTGTATCAGTGATTTTTTTTTAGCTCTTGTTAACTCCTTTCTGTATAGATTTAATAACATCGGCACAGAGGTTAGTCCGGGTAATTACCGAGTACAAACAGAAGCCAACAAAAGGATGAGCCTATAATGTGTTCCCTGGACAGTTACATGACTCCCATTTGTGCCACCGGTAGGTAAATAGGTAGACCCTAAATATAGAAGAACCCCCCAAATTTTTAACGGGAAAATGTAGATATCCCTTTGGGGAAGTTAGACCCCCAAAATTTGTTTGGGGAATAAATATGAAAGTCCCCCCTTAAGGTATTAATACAAAGCCCCCCGAAAAAGGTCCCCCCCCACAGGGGGATTTATATAAGTCCAACTAGGGAAATAAACCCCCTTTAAATAGATAAGCCTTCACTATATAGATAAATAGGCAGTTAGATAGGTAGGTCTCCTCACAATGTGAGGATGCACATACAGTCGAGATAATTAATTTAGTGAAAAAGAACAGGCTGCAGACCTTTTTTTTTTTTTTTTTTTACCAAACCTCTGAAACAAGGGGCATCCCGCCAATGGCAACAGTTCCCCCCCGCTTTAAAACCGGTCCAGGGCGCCCTGTTGTGGGGGAAATGCTACCGGGAGCACAATCCCTGGAGGGTCATCTGCCCCTACTTTCATAGACTGCACCTGTGAAGTGTGTCCAGTAACCCCTCTCCTGTCCCTTCCCCAATTATGCTGTGCTGCCTAGCACCAACACAATGTGCAAACTCTACTTCTACCCATACCTCAAAACCACCCCCACCTGTCACCCATGAATACCCTACCTCATACTTACCATCTTTTGAAAGTGGGCATAGGGGATATCTTAATTTGCATGGCCATAACCTCTTGTTGTTGAGACACACCGCCTTCACAAAAAGTCACAGCCACTCCACCTAACTGTGTAACGACTCTGGACGAAAGCTAAATTTGGGTTTTGGGAACATCCAGCTTTCCTGGACGTTGGATACCCTATTCAGCATCCAGAAGAGCTGGGGTATAACGCTAAACTGTGCCTCAACATAAACCATTACACTACAATCAATATTTCCACCATATAGCGATTATACAGTGGTAGATATCAGTGTACACAGGCTCTGCAGACATTTAAGTGACTACAGTTACATCTAGGGACTTACCGGAGACATCTTCTGTAACTAGAATTTTTCTTTTTCCCTTCTCTTCCCATCCTGTCCAGACAGCCATGAGACCTCTTTTTTTTTCTGCTTTCCCCACCTTGCTCACCTCTTACAAACTCCACATGGGTGATAGGTGGGGATTTTTTAGGGGAAGGTGCAGGAAAAAAGGTTTAGGGGGTGTAGGGCAGGCGGAGAGGTTATGAAAATAGGTGGGATGGAGTAAGGGGGAGGTGAAGGACTATGGGGTAATAAGTGGGAAGGTTAGGGGGTGATAGGTGGAGTGGCAGGTGGAGGTGAGAGGACTATGTGGTATTAGGTGGAGAGGTTATGGGGTGATGTATTTTGTGTTGGCACTAGGATGCATAACACAATGGTGGGGAGTGATAGGAGAGAGGAGTACAGAGCACAGCTTACAATCTAGTTGGGGGGCATAGGACCGACCATCCCCCGGGACCGACCATCCCCCGGGACCGACCATCCCCCGGGAGATTGTGTTGCGGCTGTGGTCTGTACACCACATAATCATATTGTGCGGGATGAACTCCGTACTTTGCACCCCTAGAAGGTGAGCCACAGAAATGACCTTCGGGGTATGGGAGATGAAGTTTAGTACTGTTGGTTTTTTTTATGTTTTTATATTCATACAGGTTTCCCCTTTGGACTGTGTCGGACATTGGATTATGTCAGACCAGAATTGGATTGATTTCTTTAATAAAATGGTTAAAGAGAACCTGTCACATAATTTTTTTCCCCCCGGCGAGGACACACAAGCTAGGACAGACATGCTGTTTCCCTACGGTCCCCCTTTTTCTGTAAGATGCAGGAGTTTCGAGTATTTAATGCTCAAATTGCATTTTCAGCCAGGAAAAGTCATTTAAAAAGTTGTTTTTTTCCCTTCCCCCCCCACCTAGGGTACCCCGCCCACCCAACTGAAAACCCCCATTACTTTAATAGGTAGAAACATGTAAAACTGCCAGGGGGGTAGGGCCACCTTTGGTGGGGGGCAAAAACCCCGCTCATGAATAAGATTTTACTTAAAAGCTCTAAAACTGCAGCATCTTACAGAAAAAAAGGGACACACCGGAAAAGCAGTCTGTCACTACTTTGCGCCCTCAGCAAGGGGGGATAAACTATGTGACCCGGTTCTCTTTAAACGAGGGCTGATGTCGGGGAGTGTTTATTTAAATAAAAGGTTTTTTCGTGCAATTTGTGTCTGTTTTTTTCCATTTAATTTCAGTTTTAGTAATGGAGGATCTGACAGACGACTCTCCATTACTGTCCAAATAAGTTCAATTGGAAACAGCATCCAGCGGTTCGGTGTAATCAAAAACGTATCCTTTATTCCTCCATACAAAAACCCCTACAAATACATGCAACGACCACCACTGGGTTATCAAGCATGACAAATAAGAATAAAAACAAAAATATGCATCACTCGACAACCAATAAAAAAAGATCTGCCCCAAATAAGGCGTATCCATATTAAAATAACATGTCATATTAACAATCTTATCTGTCAACAATATAAATATATACCCCACATTTCAAATAGATAACAATATATACACAAACTGCACATTAATCCACTAAAACTTATGAAAAATGCAGATGGAGTGCAATGGGCTCCCCCAAGCAAAATGCCGTGCGCGCGTTTGGGATCCCACTTTTCTCACGCACAGCTGGATAAAACCCGTATTTTAGCTACCAGCTCCCAGTACAAAGGCTTAGATTGCACTTAACTGTGCATGCCAGCAGCACATACTCCGTGCCTTTCCATTACTATCACTTGGGCTTAGTGTTAAACAGCAGTAGTTTTTGTCACCCCAAGGCTAGTACTAACACCATGTTACTATTACCCCAGTACCTAATGAGCCAGGGGGACTGGGAAGAGCCACCATCAGAATTGGACCCTTTAATGTGATGGTCCGCTTCTGGGGTGGCTGCAGGATGTTTTTTTTTTTTTTAGGATGGGAAGGGACCAGTGTTAATGGATCTTCCCATTCTGATAGTATCAGGGTGCGCGTTTGTTTTACCTTTGGGTGCTTAGAAAATTGAGGAAACCTCCCTTTTTAGGGCCACATTATAAAAAACTTCTAGGTCAAAAAACCCCCACTTTTTTTCCCCATGCAACCAATCAACCCCCTCTGTTTAAGCACTAATGAAAAGAAAGAGGCGCTCGATTGGTTGCAGGGGCAACAAAGTGAGTTTTAGACCTAGACAGTTTTCATACATGTGGCCCTTATTTTTTTTTCTTTCAAAAATCATTTATTTATTGAGAATCCTAAAGTGGGCAACTCCTATAATCATTACAGTGGCTGCCCGTGTTTAGATTCTCAAAATACATACACTTTGGGAAAAAAACCTTCGTGGGCCCCCCCCCCCCCATTTTCCAGCCAAGGTAGAACTGACAGCTGCAGCCTGATACTATCAGAATGGGAAGAACCATCGATACTGGTCCCTTCCCATTCTAAAAGTACCAGCCTGAAGCTGCTCCAGAGGTGGACCTTCACACTGGAGGGTCCACTTCTGATTGTTAACGGCTCTTCTCAGTACCCCTGGTGCATTGGGTACTGGGGTAATTGTAATAAGGGGTTAGTGTCAGCCTTGGGGAACCAAAAAATCACAGCTGGCTGACACCAAGCCAGAGCGATAGTAATAAAAACACTTCTGTCAGACACCTCCATTACTATCACTGGAATTATATGAAAAGAAAACCACACACACAAATTGCACAAAAAAACTTTTATTTAAATAAACACTCCCCGACACCAGCCATTTTATTTGAAAAAAATAGCTCCAAGGTTGATCCAACGTAGTCCACCGAATCCAAAGTAGTCCAAATGGGAAACTGCAAATAAACAAACATAGCATACAAATAGGCTGAATATCCTATTCAGCATCCAGGAAAGCTGGGTGGCACACATCGCCCACAGGAAACATACAGCTTTACATGATGGAAATACTAGGTGCCACCTTTTGGGGATGGAGTGTCACCCAGCTTTCCTGGATGCTGAATAGGCTATTGCCATAGGCAATTGCCAGAGTCTGTCCCCTGTGGCCTGTCTCCTGCGACCGCCAGAGCCAGATCACAGGGGGCCGGAGACAGGAGCAAGGGAAAGGAGACAAGTGGCAACTCCTGCCCCCTGCAGTCTGTGTATTATATAATATATATATATATATATATATATATATATATATATATATATATATATATTATATATATATATATATATATATATATATTATTATATATATGTAAAAGTTGTTTTTAAGATGGTTCACAACTTTTCTCCTCTTTTGTTGCTGCATCGCTAATTTTTCATAAAGCTGAAGAGCTGAATTGTGTCCGACAATATGGCTGCTTAAAAGCTATAGTCTTTCCAATGGTCCTGTCAGGCAGTAAATCTTTCTAATCCGTGCATTTTCAATTACTGAAGGCAAAACTAATACTGAATTGATGGCAGTATTTTCATCAGGCCTTTCTCTATCCCTTACTGCCATATTGTTTTTCTCACAATATATTTAAATGGAGAGCCGTAAGCAATATATTGATCTAGATTAGCAAAAATTGCTAAAAATAAATTAATTTTAGCTACCTTATCTCTTTCATATATAAGTCCTTTTTTATTGTTTTCAGGTCAGCAATCCTTTATGTTTTGCTTTACCAGGAAACGGAAACCTAGACAGAAAAAAAAAATTTACTGTAGCAAAAGGTTTTTTGGAACAACATGATTCTCTGCTTATAACTAAGGTACTGCTTACACAACATTCAGCAAATATATTAGTAAAATTTACCAAATTATACACTGAACGTATTGCAACAATGAAGTCTATTGCTCCATGAGGTAATTTTGTTTTCCATTGCCTGCCATCTGATATTAGTGCTAAAGCTCCTCAATTTGGAAAAAAAAATACACACTAATCTCTAATACAGTATGTGAGTTGCAAACAGGTATTTGTACTGTGACAGTGGATATCCAGGTTTTGTCGTGTAGGGATAAGTGGATGATCCATTTTTTTATTCTCTATTTAGATGGGTTTTTCTGGTCAAAAAAAAAAATTCAAAGTTAAATATTTTACAATAGTAACAGTGAATTAATACAAATAGTCTGATTGTTATACTGTATAAAACTGTTCACATTTGCCTTAGAGGTTCTGTCTCAAATTCCACCAGATTTGATGGAAGATAATGCAGGGCTAGTCTTCCCATCAAAACAGCAGACACCACAAAAGAACCCAGATGGAATTCATTGGGCACCACTGACAAATCTAGAAGAGAGTCCTGGCTTTTCTGAATGTTGATATAGTTACGTTGCTGTTTATATTATTATTGTTCAATTACAGTCACATATTCATTTTTTTTTTTATAAAATGAAGGCTAATCAGCTAACTTCTAAATTAAAAACACAAGTATACAAAAAAATGCTCAGGAGATAAGGTAGGAAGGTAGCTCGATTTTCTGTTGGTGAATACTGTATCTTGAATAAATCTTAACATTCTTAGATCTTCAGAAATCTTTTGGCTACTTCAGATCAAAATACATGTGGCCTTTACATTTGTATGTAGTTTTCAACATGGATCTGCATCCAAAACCACATAGAAATAAATGGGACTCACGTCATCAGACCTTATTTCTACCCAGTATCGAGGACTTTATGGGCGGCATGTATGATTTTTGGCACCCAGGCGTGCATTTGCGTGCATTTGTAGCATAGAATGCACCTGAATCTATGAACCTGTTCTACTGTGGGTCAGACTTAGCGAATTCTTGCTACAAAGCGACACTTCTGGCTCAGGTAAACCACTTTTAAAGTGGTTTAACTATTCCAGCAGTAATACACCTGGATTTGCCGTACTGAAGCTATAAATCTATGAAGCTATAAGGGGTAGCTGACCATGGTCCTCTATTTTGGTAAGGGTCTCCAATATATATTTTATAGTTTTTGCAGGAGTCTTTATATACTATAATAGTACAATGCATCATTAAGTGGAGCACCTTATTATTACTTGTGCTTTTACACTCACTTCTGACATACTATGGTTGCCTTCACTTTTTTGATACATGTAATTTTATTGGATATAGATGCATTGACCCTGCCCTTTATTGTCATCTTATTACATTTGTGGAGACCTTTATATAACCAATATCCTATGTACTTTCCATATAGGGGACTGTTGTTTGTGCCTGCAGTTTATTAGGGTCTTTCTGTATACCTCTCTTTTTTATGTGATTTTTACTCATGTTATAAATAAAGATGTATTGCTATTTTGACTATATACTCTCTCAGTGTGTGGTTTTGTAGTGTAGTATCAATGGAGAGTGGTCATTCTAGGAGAGTGGGCTATAAGTATATTAAGCCTAACCGTGTGGACAATTCTGGACAGATATATTTGTATGTTTGAAGCTATAAATCTGTAGCTTTGTACGGTTGTAGTGTGACACACCTCCAGCACGTCCCCGATCTCAGGTGCATTACAAGGTGCCGCGGACATATAGGCCCCATTAACTAGGTATATATGCCCCCTGTAGGTATGTAAATGTGTATATTGGACCCCTGTATGTAGGCCATTATATAACCCTTGTAGGTAGTTATATAAACCCCCAGTCGGTAGGTAGGTATAGAGGCCCCCTAGTAGGTATGTATAGAAGCCTCTAGTAGGTAGGTATATAAGCCCCCTTTAGATAGATATATAGGCTCTTTGTAGATAGATATATAGGCCCACTGTAGGTCGATATATAGCCCCCCTGTTGGTGGGAAGATATAGCCCCTTGTAGGTATGTAGATACAGCTCCCCCTGTAGGTAGGCATACATCCCATGTAGGTAGATATAGCTCTCTAGTAGGTAGATATAGCCCACTGTAAGTAGGTATAGCCCGTGTAGGTAGGTAGATATAGCCCTCGTGTAGGTAGGTAGATATAGCCCCTCTGTAACTAGATATAGCACCTCCATAGGTAGGTAAATGCCCCTTGAAGGTAGATATATGCCCCCTGTGGGTAGGTTTATGCCCCCTGTAGGTAAATATAGCCCCTCTGAAGGAAGATGTAATGCCCCTGACAGTAAATATAGTCCTCTGTAGGTAAATATAACCCCCTGAAGATAGATATAGTTCCCCTGTAGGTAGATATAGCCCCTTGAAGGTAAATATATCCACCCTGTAGGTAGTTGTATGCCCACTGTAAGTAGATATAGCCCCCCTATAGGTAAATATAACCTTTTTGTAGGTAGTTATATAGCCCATCTGCAGGTAGTATATAGGAACGTGTATAGGCTAAAAATTAAAAAAAGATACTCACCTCTCCCCAATTTCCCTGCTGAGCAGCTAGCTCCAGGAGCTAGTGTCCAGCATAAGCGGTGTGATGTCATCTCCTGGTCCAAAAGCTTAGGCTTATGGATTAGGATACCAAGTATCGCAGGGGCATAATTAAGGGGATTGGGGCCATTGAGCAGTGTATATAAAATTGGGAAGGCAGGGACAGTAGTGAACCCTGGCGAAGCCGCTGCGCAGGTAGTGTGCAGCTGCTAACTCTGCACAACCATTTTACAATGGCCATGCAGAGTGAGAGGCCACCCACCGGCTCGTTATTCTGGGCTGGTGGGTTGCACTGTGCCCCATTTGGTATGACAGTTGTCACACATAACACCTTATGTGTTTCCTTTTATGTCTGCATAAATCAGCGGGACTTAAACTTTTAAAAACAGTAGAACCACGTAGGTACCAAAATAGCTATTCATTAAGAAAAACGGCACTAATTACCCAAGTAAGAGAACTAAGCTGTCTTGAACACTTACATCTGCAATCTAATACCCCCTCAAAAAAATCACATAATTAGATTTCTTGAAAACACAGACTAGACAATATATTTTCTCTGAGCAAGTATGGCAGTTTTAGTATATGCCATGATAACACTTATATTTAGTACTTTTATGAAAATCTTAGAAAATAATGTATTGGTTTATTATTGTTACAAATAAAGTATTTAGTGAAACAGAGCACTGAACTCATAACTAAATGTGAATGTGCTGTCATCTTCTGTGCCGAAAAATGTCTTCTCGTAGCCAACACTTCCTAAGATTACATTAGACACAAGGCATAAGAAAAGTGGGAAGGGAAGCATTTCAGTTCTCCTCTATAGGTATTCGCAAAGAGAAACAAAAGAGAAGGGCAATATCCCTCCTGGGTGTAATACCTTTCAAAGAGATGTAACAATAGTGTGAAAAGTTCAGACTCACTCATCTGATGCTGTTTTGCAAGCAAAAGGCACAACGCTCTAAAGCTGTATCAAGGTTATCCACTTGTGGAGAACTACAAGCTCCAGCTGGTTGACTACCATACTTTGTCTGAAAACACCTCAACAGACCATTGATCACTAAAGGAATATACAACAGACAAAGCTTTATGGATATGAAACAATAATATTCAATAATCCCCAAGATATAAAGATGCTATACCAGACTTAGCCGGACTACAAATTACATTCAAATGTAAAGATTTAAAAATGTATTCTAGAATTAAAACATATAAGATATTCAGACAACACTACAAAATGTTGTGATTCAAGATACAGTATATCTGATCAGACCTGATGAAGTGCCAAAATAACATCATGAAATGCATGTGAGAATATGTTATAATAATAATAATATGTTACTGTTTTATCTCTGAAGAGGGACGCACTGGCTTAAGGATGTGTGCACAGGGCGTCTTTGGGGCTTAGAGTGGCGCGTACTTCACTGGGTGTTTTAGAAGTATGCACTGGCCAGCATGTACTTCTAAAACACTTTGTGCTGGCTCCTATAGACTTTTACTTTCCCAGACACGTCAGAGAAAACAGCAGGTAATCATAACTCTCAATGAGAACTATGAATTACTGTATTTGCGGGGCGTACTTTGGGCATATTGCAGCGCAGAGGCACCGTGTGAAGATACCCTAAGATTGTCACTGGCTGACTGCTGGGGCTGGTTATGAGAGAGTTTTAGGTGATAAAGGGAACATGCCTTGTTTGGTGAGGTCAGTATCCCTCCTTGTTCCCTCTCTCTTCCGCTTTCTCTTGAATCCTGGGGACACCGTTGTATTTGATGAAACCAGACAGACCAAGGTAGCACCAGCATTATAGCTGACCCCTTCTTGGTAGTGTTTTTGGAGAAAGTAAAGAGTGAGGGCTTGGGATGGCTGTTGGAGGCCTTGTCTGAGGGTGAGTCTCCTTTCCTCCTCCACCTCTACATACCTTCTGCTAAGTCCTTGTCTCCCCTTGAAGTTGCTCCTGGAACTCCAGTAGCTAGACAGAGACCCAGTTGTAGTGCTGGGGCTAGGGATCATGTCCTGCATTCCTCCTCTATTTCTTAGTGTACTAGAGCCTTGGTAGCTCAAGAAACTGTGGTTGTAGTGGGTGGGCTGTCTTCTTAGGCTGACAGGAGTGCATAGTCTGCAGGGGGAACTTGGATTACGGCCTGGAAGGAAGTGTGTATGTACAACTTTATGTTTAGGCTTTCTGGCCTCTGGACGCAGTTTGTAGATCCTGGGCTGCTGGAGGAAGTGGGGACTGCCCCCTCTCAGTAACACAAGACACTGGGGCCATCTATTAGGTCTCACACTGTTAGGTGTTGCTGCAACTGATTAGGCTCAGGGCTTAGGAGTTGGAAAAAAGGGGATAAATTTTTTTTAAATGTGCCAGAGGGGGCGTTCATTTTAAAGATATCGGCTTAGACATCTTTCTGTCTGGATAAAAAGATGTGGTGGAACAAGCCATATTGCTCCTAAGTGGGGGATAGAGCTTAGTGTAGGGCTACATGTAAGAGACGCAGTGGCAAAATTTTCCGGGCTGCTGTTGGACAGGGTTTTTTATGAAAGAAAAAAGGCGAATGAAAAATTTCCCCAAAGTCAAACCGCCCTTTTGGCATTTTTTCCGTTAAAATTTGCGCCTCATGTAGTGGGCGCCGGGGGTCGCTCGTACATGCGGTTTTAAAGTCCGCCGCCCCCCTGTCAGTGTGTGGGGGCGGGTGGGGACTTGGGCCAGTGCGGGACTGCGCCTAAAATTCGCCGCCCACAATTTGCCTATCATGCCTTTGAAGGTCCGCCGCGCCTCGCCAGTGTGTGAGGCGCAGTGCAGGGACTTAGGAGACGCGCTCATGCATCCGGGGAAAAGTTCACCATGCGCCTAACATGTACTCCGATTCGAGACAGGCTGGAAAACAGCGAAAAATCATTAAAGATGTCCATGGGGGCGGGGGATTTTGAATCAAAAAACCCTTTATTAGGTGTAAAACTTTTTGAAAAAGACCCAAACCTACTAAAAAAATACAAAAAAAAACCCTTTTCCCAAAAAATCAAGAACGGCGCTATATCAGGAATTTGGAATTTGGGGAAATTGGGGGAATCAGTAAATTTAAATTTTTGTTTAAACTATTCTCATTGGTCGCAGAAACCAGCCAATCAGAATAGGGCGACAACCCATTATAACCTATGGAGAAGTATTGACCAATCAAAATCAAAGGCGGGGCGTTCAAAAAAACAGTAAAAAAAATTTTGAAAAGAGCTGATTGGTTGAGCTAGCGGGGGCTTGGCAATCCTGGCCAATTTTTTGAAAAAAGGAGCGAAGGGCCCTTATAACCTATGGAAAATATTGACCAAACAAATTCAAAGGGGGGACATTTCAAAATACAGTAAAAATGGAGAAAAAGGGGTTTCGGGTTTTTAACTGCGGGGGGCTTTTGGGTATTTCCCGGGCCCAAACAAGCGTAGCTACTTTAAACCATTTTGTTATGGGATGGGGCAAGAAATCCGGTCTCGCGCCGTCGGGGATGGGGTAGATTAAAAAAAATCATTTTTTTTTAGTGTAAAAAACTATCTGAAAAAGAGCTGAAACCCTTTTTAAAAAATACCATCAATCAAATCCCAACAATGGTTTTTGCCGAAAAACCGGGCTACATAAGGAATTGGGATATAAGGAATTGCAGGGAAAACAGTAATTCAAATTTTTAAGCTTTTTCATTGGGCGGGCAGAAACCAACTCAGAATGGAGCGACAGTGACCCTTTTTAAGCTATGGAGAATATGGACCAATCAAATGAAAAGGGGACGTTTTAAAATACGTAAAAAAAAAGGGAGAAAAAAGTGATTGGTTGAGCCAGGCGGCGGTAGAATCCACCAATCATAGTAGGCGTCCCATTTTGAATGGAGAAAGAAGGGCGCATAGAAAGGGCGCCCAAAAAAGTTATTCTGTCTATGGGGAAATATTCTAGTACTGTGATTGGTTTTGGGGGGAAGGGGTCGTCTAGCTTAGCCAATCACGGCTGAGCACCTTCTCATAGAGTTCATGGGGGAAAAGAAAAGCAAACGAGCTCTGTTTGTATTGGCTAATTAAAAAGAGGGCGGTTATTT
>JAODAL010052624.1:0-25847 GCA_025379985.1 Phyllomedusa bahiana
TGTATTCAAATTTAACTCAAAGTAGCTCTTGAACAAAGCTTGACTGACCAAATGTGAAAAAAAACACCGTCTGAAATGTATCGGGATAAAAAAAGGGGTATTTTTTGGCACCTATCAACCTGTGGTGACTACAAAGTTGCTGGATTCAAATTGAACTCAAAGTAGATCTTTCAACAAAGCATTACTGACCAAAGTGAAAAAAAAAACCCCTGTCTGAAATGTAAAACGGATATTAAAAGGTATTTTTGGCACCTATCATACACTGTGGTGACTACAAAGTTGCGGGGATTCAAATTTAACTGCAAAGTAGATCTATCAACAAAGCTTGACTGCCCCAAAGTGAAAAAAAATACCTGTCTGAAATGTATACAGATATTAAAAGGTATTTTTGGCCCCTATCAGTACCTGTGGTAACTACAAAGCTGCTGGATTCAAATTTAACTGCAAAGTAGATCTATCAACAAACTTACTGACCAAAAGTGAAAAAAACACCTGTCTGAAATGTATACGGAATTAAAAGGGAAATTTTTGGCACCTATCAGTAACACCTGTGGTGACTACAAAGTCCTGGATTTTCAAATTTTAACTGCAAAGTAGATCTATCAACAAGCTTGACTGACCAAAAGTGAAAAAAACACCTGTCTGAAATGAAATAACGGATATTAAAAGGTATTTTGGCACCTATCAGTACACCTGTGGTGACTAAAAAGTTGCGGGATTCAAACTTAACTGCAAAGTAGATCTATCAACAACGCTTGACTGACCAAAGGTAAAAAAAACACTGTCTGAAATGTAAAACGTTTTTTAGCTCTTTAACGACCGCCCACTGTCTTTTGACGGCGGGCATTTCAGTCGTTTTTCCGTCTGCAGCGACGTCTTTGATGTCGCTGCAGACATCGGAGTTTGCGGCACCCGGTGCCGCAATTGCTCTGGGATCGGGGCGTGCTACACAGCCCCGATCCCAGAGCATGTCCTGCAGGCATCGGGAGCGGAGGAAACCTCCGCAACCCGATGCTTTAACCCTTTGATTGCGGGGGTGGGATTTCCGCATGCAATTTAAAGGGTTCCCCTTTCTCGTTGGGTGATCGGAACGCCCGGGCACCCGAAAAGAGCTCAGGGGACCGGGTGCACAGTCAGCTCTGGGACCTAGCGTGGCCCCAGCGCTATCTGTGTATGAATCCAGTGATTAGGACGCACTGTGGGCTGTCCTAATTCATGCCGTGTCAAACTGACACAATTAGGGATGTATTACATATATGAATATGCTAATACATTACTAAGCGTAAAAATTTTTTTTAAAAATGTTAAACAGTTCCCCTTCATAGGAGTAAAAAAAAGTACAAAAAAAACCCATAAAAAGTGTAAAAAAAAGAATAAAAATATAAATAATAAAATAAAAATAAATATTTAATAAAAATAATTGTACATATATTACACGCACAAAAAACCCTACACATATTTGGTATCCACACAACCCTAATAACCTTTAGAATTAATCTAACAAGTTATTAAGTGTGAAATGGGAATGGTGTAAAAAAAAAAAAAAATGTAAAAAAAAAAAAAAAAAACTGCAATTATTTATAAGTGTACTTAAACTATCCCCCATAAAGTACAACTTATCTCGAATAAAACAGAGGCTCATACAGCTGCGTCATTAAAAAAAATAAAAAAGTTACAACTGTTTTAAATGCAAGGAGGCCAAAACTAAAAAAATGTTCTGGTCATTAACTACTTCTCAGGCGTTCGGCTTAAGGGGTTAAAAGGTATTTTTGGCACCTTTCAATTCACTTGTGGTGACTAAAAAATTGCTGTATTCACATTTAACTGCAAAGTAGCTCTATCAACAAAGCTGAAACTGCGCCAAAGTGAAAAAACACGTATCTGAAATGTATTGGGAAATAATAAAAGGTATTTTTGGCACCTATCAATTCATCTGTGGTGACTACAAAATTGCTGTATTCAAATTTAAATGCAAGTAGATCAATCAAAAAGCTGGCTGCGCCAAAGTAAAAAAAAACAGGTATCTGAAATGTATTTGGATAATAAAAGGTATTTTTGGCACCTTCAATTCACCGTGGTGACTACAAAATTGCTGTATTAAACATTTAAGTGCAAGGGCCTCAATGAACAAAGCTGTAGTGCGCCAAAGTGAAAAAACACTATCTGAAATGTATTCGGATAAAAAAAGGGTGTTTTTGGCACCTTTAAATTCACCTGTGGTGACTACAAAATTGCTGTATTCACATTAATGAAAGGGTGCCTCAATAAAACAAAGTTGTAGTCGCCAAAATGAAAAAACACGTATCTGAAATGTATTGGGATAAAAAAAGGTATTTTTGGCACCTTTCAATTAAACCTGTGGTGACTACAAAATTGCGAAATTCACATTTAAGTGCAAGGTGCTCAATGAACAAAGCTGTAGTGCGCCAAAGTGAAAAACACTATCTGAAATGTATTCAATAATAAAAGGTATTTTTTGGCACCTTTCAATTTTCACCTGTGGTGACTACAAAATTACTGTATTAAAATTTAACTGCAAAGTAGATTATCAACAAAGCTGGCCTGCGCCAAAGTAAAAAAAAAACGTATCTGAAATGTATTTGGATAATAAAGGTATTTTTGGCACCTTTCAATTCACCTTTTGGTACTACAAAATGCTGTATTCACATTTAAGTGCAAGGTCCTCAATGAACAAAGCTGTAGTGCGCCAAAGTGAAAAAACAGTATCTAAAAATGAAATTGGATAATAAAAGGTATTTTTGGCACCTATCAATTCACCTGTGGTGACTACAAAATTGCTGTATTCAAATTAACTGCAAAGTGACTATCAATAAAGCTGGCCTGCGCCAAAGTGAAAAAACAGGTATCTGAAATGTATTTGATAATAAAAGGTTTATTTTTGGCACCTTTCAATTCACCTGTGGTGACTACAAAATTGCTTATTCACATTAAGTGCAAGGTGCCTAAATGAACAAAGCTTTTAGTGCGCCAAAGGAAAAAACACGTATCTGAAATGTATTCGGATAATAAAAGGTGTTTTTGGCACCTTTAAATTCACCTGTGGTAAACAAAAAATTTTGCTGTATTCACATTTAAGTGCAAGTGCCTCAATGAACAAAGTTGTATCGCCAAAATGAAAAAAACAACGAAATCTGAAATGTATTCGGATAATAAAGGTATTTTGGCACCTTTCAATTCCCTGTGGTGACTAAAAAAATTGCTGTATTCACATTTAAGTGCAAGGTGCCTCAATGAACAAAGCTGTAGTGCGCCAAAGTGAAAAAACACGTATCTGAAATTTATTCGGATAATAAAAGGTTTTTGGCACCTTTAAATTCACCTGTGGTGACTACAAAATTGCTGTTTTTTCAAAATTAAGTGCAAGGTGTCAATGAAAAAAGTTGTAGTGCGCCAAATGAAAAAAACACGTATCTGAAATGTATTGGGATAATAAAAGGTATTTTTTGGCACCTTTAAAAATTTCACCTGTGGTGACTACAAAATTGCTGTATTACATTTAAGTGCAAGGTGCCTCAATGAACAAAGCTGTATGTGGCCAAAGTGAAAAAACACGTAACTAAATGTATTCCCAGATAATAAAAGGTATTTTTTGGGGCACCTATTAATTACCTGTGGTGACTACAAAATTGCTGTATTCAAATTTAACTGCAAAGTAGTCTATCAACAAAGCTGGCCTGCGCCAAAAGTGAAAAAACACGTATCTGAAATGTATAATGATAATAAAAGGTTTTTTTTCCCTTTCAATTCACCTGGGGGACTACAAAATTGCTTTTATTGAAAATTAAGGGAAAGGTCCCTCATTGAACAAAGCTGGACTGTGCCAAAGTAAAAAAACACGTATCTCAAATTATTTCGGAAAAAAAAAGGGGTATTTTTGGCACCTATCAAACTTTGCTGACTACAAAATTGCGGGATTCTAATTTAACTGCAAGGGGGCTATACAACAAAGCGGGAATGGGAAAAAATTGAAAAAGAACACCTATCTGAAATGTATAATGAAAATAAAGTGGAGTTTTTGCACCTAACAAAGAAACCTGCATTACTAGAAAAGATGTGTATCCTATAAGTTCAGGCTGCCCAATATCCAGGAAATATTTTAATAGAAAACTGTTTTAATAATAAAGCTATTGCAGTGGGAAAAGTCTACACTAAGTCTTGGTGAACTATATCCAGTATTCTTTAAAGAGCTTGTCTATGTTCGCTCGTCGCGGGACCCAGCCCTCCCATCCCCCCCTGTGGGAAATTTTCAGCGGTAGATGCTCCTTAAAAATTCTCTACCTAACTACATAAAAAACTTTAAATCTCTGATCTAACTAAGTTGTAAGGGTCACAGCTAACAGTAGAGCTTTCTCTGTGAAGAAATAGAAAAATTTCGCTGAGCTGTTTTTGGACACAGGCAGAGCGCACGTCCTACTGCTATGAGACGCCCGACAGACACTGATCATGAACAGGAAAGGGGTGTTCTATGTAAAAGAGTCTATGTGATTTTTCCAGCCAATCGCAACCATACAATCCCAGTCATGACGTCGCAGACACATCTCACCCTGCTCTATTCTGTAAGCTGATTTGCTGGCCGCCAAAATGACAGGAAGCACCGAAAATGGCGCAATATTAATAGATGATGCACAGATTTTAACCTAAATTATCGCGTGATCTAAAAAATCTGATCAACTTAAAAACTGTGCCGATTTCAACTTTGTCGATAATAATCACTCAACACTAATTATAATACAATTGGTCATCTGGTATTTATTTGATCTGTAGCCTAAAATTATGAACTTTGAATTTCAGCCACAAATTTCAGACAATGTATTTTTATAGTTTCAATTACAGTTTAATGTTTAATAGGGACAACCAAAATTTAAAAATCCATATTGCCATAAAGAATTAAAGCCAAAACTGTGAATTATACCAGTACTGGCAGAAAAGACAAAGGACCCAGCCAAACATCCCAACTTATTTATTATTGTGAATCCAGCCAGGCAGCTTATGTGTCATCTTCCCATTTCTCATACTTTAATAATATATTGTTTTTGTAGCTTTGCAGAACCTCTGATAACTTTAGTTATTTAATAAAATAATATTTGGAACTTAAAACCATCTGTGCTTCTTGTATACTTTTAACAGCCAGCATATGAAAGTATTTTGCAACGTGGATTATGATTAAGTCACAATTTTTATTTTCCTACTTTACTAAAGGTACAATGTAGGCTTAAAACTTTATATTTGACTTCAAATGCAAAAATCACAACATAGGATGGCCAAGTGTATGTATGTTCTCCTGAAAATATTAAAGAGGCATATTACATTAACCTGTAAAGATGCAGACAGATTTGGCCTTAAAGAGGTTGTCTCACCATACTGTTTTATTCAAGCCACAGTCAACTTCTGAATCACACTTTCTGGTTAGGCTATGGGTGAATCTATTGCAGTAATTGACATTTTAGCTCTGCTATCCCTAGCTGATTCAAATATAGTGACATGTGAGCAGGACATTTGTGAACTGTAGTGCACAAGGTCCCAGGACTCTAAAGGGATAAAGATTGTCAGAAGGTAAGGTAAACAAGCTCCTATCTTTCAGGATAAGGAACATATCTGGGAGTGAGGTCACCATCCCAAGCACTTCTGCAGCCTGTAAGAGTAGAGATAGTAACAAGGGAAGTTTGTGTATACAAGAAGGAGATAAGATCTCCTAACTCTGAAGAGAATCAAACTCAGAAAAGCAATGTATTTGGTTTTAATTTTTATTTACCTTTCCATATTTAAAGCTAATCAATGAAACGGGAATACATCTTTAAGGGGTTTAATATTCATTTTTCCATTTTTTACTTCATCCATCCCAATATTCTATTAACAGTGCTGCCTAACATTTGTTAGCTTTGGGGGATAACTGTATTTTTGTACCAAATTGTGGAAAATATTATTTAAAATGTTAGGGCCACGTGTATGAAAACTGTCTAGGTCTAAGACTTTCTTTGCTGCCCACAACAACCAAGTATAGCTCCCCTTTCATTTTTTCAGAGCATTACATGAAATAAGAGGGGAGCTCTGATTGGTTGTTATGGACAACAAATAAAGTCTTAGACCTACACAGTTTTCATACATGTGGCCCTTAGGGTTTTTGGTATAAAGGCAAAAATATTGTGCAATTATTTTCTATGACATTATTCAGTAGGTGTTACAGTATTACGGTCATGGGAATACATAGGGTACAGGTAAGGATACCACTAGCCTTGTTGAACAGAATTAACATCCCAATCCACGCAAATGCCATCAAGATATTTTTAAAAATAGGCGGCACTCCAAAGTGGTAAAAAAACATATGGACATGATATTGTATAAATAGTTGTTGAATTTCACCTTCCTCCCCATTGGAGTGTTGCTTATTGGGAAATGGGATTTTTTTGCCTAAAGCCTTCCAGTTTTTTTTTTTTTTTTAAAGTAATACAAACACATTTTACCATTGTTTTTTAATGGCATTATACAGTATTTGCTGTTAGGGTTATGGGAAAACCAAATATATTAATACCAAACAGATGTAGCAAAGGTACATGATTGTAAGGCACAGAAAGTTATTTTAACTTTTACAATGCTTTTCCATGCCTTTTACAGTTGAAACCAGAAGTTTACATACTATATAAAAAGACACATATTGCCACATCAAGGGAGGTACAGGGAGCCCTGACTGGAACCCAGCCCACTGTCCCTGCCTACTTGACATGATGCCCTAGGCGGCAGACGCCAACTGGGAGACAGATCCTGCGCTGCTAAAGTGCTGGGGCCGTCAGGAGGAAGAAAGATCAAACAGTCCGGGTCAATAACAAATCGGGAACGCCAAACCACAAATCAGAACCAACAAGAGAAACCGTAAACAAGCCGAGATCAAACACGAACGGGAGCGAGGTACAAAATCAGAATGCAAGACAGGGTCAGGACAACAGACAGAGGTCTGGTACACGGATAAGCAAAACACAATATAAAGCACAAGTAGCAAGGCAGCCAGGAGAATATCACAGGAGCTGCACTCAGCCTGCAGGGGGTTTAAATGGGATTCCTGGATACCACCCCTGCAGCTGATTGGAGCGGCCTCCAGGTCCTCCCATTGGCTGGTGCGACACGCTCCCTGTCCAGGGTGGCTGGACCTCTGTCACTCACAGAGCTGCCATCAGACTGTCTATCAGGGCGTGGTCGCAAACCAGCTGCTGCAGACTGTTGCTCCCCACATGCTGAGCGCTGCCTAGCCCTGACAGTACCCCCCCTTTTAGGAGGGGCCACCGGACCCTTCCCTGGTCTGGGTTTGTCTGGGTAAGATTCATGGAATTCCTTTACCAGTTTATCCGCATGGATGGAATTCACAGGTTCCCATGATCTTTCCTCAGGATCATAACCCTTCCAGTGGACCAGGTATTGTAGTGACCTCTGGACATTACGGGAATCCAAGATTCGGGCAACCTTGTATTCTAACTCCCCCTCTATACAAACTGGAGGAGGAGGTGAAGAGGGCGGAGTCACAGGCTGGATATACCTCTTAAGAAGTGAACGATGAAATACGTTGTGTATCCGGAGACAAGAGGGTAATTTCAGACGATATGTCACCGGATTAACCACCTCCTGAACCACATACGGACCAACATAACGCGGCACAAGTTTAACAGAGGGAACTTTCAAATGCAGATTTCGGGTGGATAACCATACATTATCCCCAACAACGAACCATCTAGAACAAAGACGCCGTCTATCAGAACTTTTCTTCTGGATGTTTTGGATATGAACCAAGATTTTCTGAACTTGGGCCCAGACTGTGCACAGATCTTTAATGATAACATCCACCCCGCCGTGATCAGACGTATCACTGGAAAATGACGTATGCCTTGGGTGAAAACCATAGTTGCATTAGAATGGTGAGATCCCCGACGAGCTACTATCCTGAATTCCAGTCAAACACTGGGTTATGATTCTGAAGCCAGGGCAGCCCAAACACCACATCGGCTAGTCAAGCAAATTGAAAGAATAAGGATTACCTACAATGAAGGCTGCAATGTCCCACAATCAAGGCTCTGATCCGCTCGGTGCCAGCTTCTGTTCCATGCTTCGGACCAAACCGCCGGTCCCGCGGTGAAGCAAGTGCTAGAAGAAGGATATCCGGTGACGTGTGCAGTAAACAAACGCCGCAGAGGATACTTCGGTCCGTAAGTGAAAACAGAACTTTATTCTTGCAAAGTTAAAATACCACAGTAACGCACAGCAAACTAGCAACTGACCCTAGGTGAAAACAACAGACGCGTTTCAAGTCTACTGACTCTTGCTCACTGTTAGGTCTGAATGGGTAATCCTTATTCTTTCAATTTGCTTGAATAGCCGTCTGTACGGGTCGCTTAGGATTTACCAGAAGGCTCCCTTTGTAATAGCGCTCTTAGGATCTGGCGTTCACATTTCAGCCACACGCACAGGCATAGCACTGACCCTGAAATAGAAATCACAGCCCAGCTATTTCATCACTATGTCCCCAGAACGTAGAGCCAAATTGGCAGCAGTATTCAATTCTACTATGAATGCAAATGAGGACAACAGTATTAATGGGCAAATACCTTGGAAACAACTATTTTTACAGTTGGAGAAAGCCAAAATAAAGGAACTCAAGATCTGGTGGGACAAAGAAACGCTCAACACCTACTTGGAAAGAAAAATCATCCCTAGGGGCCTACGCCTAAAAAAAAAGTGCCATCCTTTGAAACAACAGAAGATTTCATGATCAAATGGAACGCAGCACTCACAGAATGTTCCATGACCCTTATGAGTTTGATTACTGAATATGAAACTTCAAAAATACAGGAAATTGACAAACAAATCAAGGATCTGGAAAAACAAATAGAAGAGTTCAAAGGATTAATGGACTTTGAGGCAGCACAGGCCCAACTAAGAGAGACCGTGGAGATGGCCGAAAAGTCCATCATGGAAAACAAAAAGAAAAAATACATTAGAGACACAGATGATTATAGTAACAACAGGGTGTACTCATGGACAAAAGAAAATCGTGATTTTCCACCTAGGTCCATATTAAGAAAAAAATGGAAGAAGAAAAGCAATAGATCAGTTAGCTTTTCAGACATCGACAGCACTGAAAGTGGCAGTACTGATAATGAGGACCCAGAAATAACAAATAGTGTACAACCAGCATCTATTAAACCAAAGGAGATGTCAAAAAAAGAAAAAGGACAATCTCAAGGGGTCATCCCCTTACCACGGAAGTCGACAAGGACTTATGCACAGCGCAAATGCGTATACAAATAAAGGAAGAAGACTCTCAAGTTATTATTCTTACTCCCACAGTTCTGACACAGCCTCAAATAGAGGTTTTAAGTCAGGGACTAAATTTTGTGCCGAAATCTGATTTTGATTTTTTCCATACTATCATGGACATTAATAAATTTGTAAGGCTTCTCACTGTGAAAAATTTTTTCTTTGACAGAGAGAGCAATGAGAAAGATGTGTCCTCTAGGGGCGACATGGTCCCCAATGAATTTGAAGGTTTGTGTTTCAATGAACAATTAGCATTGAAACAATTGTCAGAATTGGAGAAAGAGGCTGATAGTGGGATGTATAATCTCGAACAGGATAGTTCTAAAATATCACATAACATGTCAAATCCAGGTTTTTATCCATTGAAAGCCAGGGTCCCGGCCCTGGAGGCCTTTCAAAACTCCATGGAACGGGACCTTTTGGCATTACATAATAAAAATCTAAAAAACAAAAACAAAAATAAATTCAAAGATAACAACTTAACTTGGAGCCAAACGAAAGCCATAAAAGAATTAAGAAATAAGGAACACCTTATCATTAAAAAAGCAGACAAGGGGGGAGCAGTGGTAGTAATGGATAGCGGTCTATATGAGAAACAAGTATTGGAGATATTGAGTAATACCCGAACAAAATCGTCAATTAAAAGAAAATCCCACGCAAAAATTTCAAGAGGCGTTAAATCACTCTTATCAGATGGATTGCCCTGGGCGTTCTAAATGAAAGACAAAAAAACTATATATTTGGGAGTAGATCCGGGTATCCCGATATTTTATGGGGTCCCCAAGGTCCATAAGAACACCTTCCCACCTGATTTGCGCCCTATAATATCTGGCAATAATTCCTTAAATGAGCGCATTAGTGTGTGGGTGGACAAATATCTCCAACCTTTAATACGCAATCTACCAGGTTACATAAGGAACACCAAATCCCTCCTCAAAAATTTGGCAAATATTAAATGGCAGGACCAGTATACTTGTGTCACATGCGACGTGGTGGGTTTATATTCGTGTATACCCACGACGTGGCTATTGTGGCCCTAACTTTTTTTCTTAAACAACATAGCAATTACGATAGGCATTTGCAGGAATTCATCCTAATGGTGGTAGAATACCTCCTCAAACACAATTACTTCAAATTCGCAAATACCTTTTATCTCCAATTGGAGGGAGCCCCTATGGGGGCCACTTTTTCTCCTTCTCTGGCCAATATCACCATGGCCTGGTGGGAACATCATGCTATTTATAGCACTGGTAACCCCTTCACTGATTGCATAGTGTGGTATGGGCGTTACATAGACGACCTCCTGTTAATCTGGGGTCGGGATGTGGCGCTCATACCACACTTTCTGGGGTATATTAACTCCAATTTTTTCAATCTACAATTTACAGGTAATAGCAGTGCTAATGGTGTTTCCTTCCTGGATGTATTTCTCACTGGACACAACAAAGAAGGCAGAATAGTGTCTAAACTATATTGCAAACCTAACTCGGGCAATACCATCCTGAGAGCCAATAGTAGCCATGCTCGAAGTACAATTAAGGCCATCCCCTATGGGGAAATGATCAGAGCTAGGCGCATTTGCACAGAGGAGGAGGATTTCTCCATAGCCAAAGAAAAGATAGCCCTGAGGCTATTACAAAGAGGATATAATAAGGATGACATCGATAGGGCAACAAGGAGGATAGAACACACTACGCAAAAACAATTGTTAGAGACAAAAACAGATAGAAAAAAACAACAAGAGGAAAACAAGATCACTTTCACTACAAAGTTTAGTAGAAATTTCCAACAGATAAAAAACATCTTTAAAAACAATATAGGCATCTTAAGACAAGACGACATCCTCTCCACAATTTCTGGATGAAGGAGTTCGTGTTACATCTAAAAGAGGACAAACTTTGGCATTATCATTGCGCCCAGTGTATACTTGGGACATAAACCCAAAAACAGATAGAGTTTGGTTATCACAAAAAGGGTTTTTTTAAGTGTGGAGGATCCAGATGCAATGTGTGCAGTATGGCAAAAAAGACAACGGAATTCACAGATATTGCCAAACAACAATGTTACAAAATTGATTATTTTGTGAATTGTGACAGCCACCACTGCATATACATTATAGAATGCACCTTATGTAATAAGAGCTATGTGGGCAGTACTATTAGGAAGACCAAAACACGGATAATGGAACACATCAACCGTATAAAAAATCTCAAATCTCCAATGTCGGGGGGGCAGCTAAGCATTTTTCTGAATGCCACCAAGGCAATTTAATTGGGTTCCAATTCTATGTAATAGACAAGGTACCATACCCCTACAGAGGGGGAAACTGGACTAAGATGCTAAGGCAAAGGGAGGCACAGTGGATCTTTAAATTGGGGACCCGGAGACCCGACGGTTTAAATTACCGTACGGACATGATGTACATATATTATGATCTAATGTTAGTTATATAGGAGCCATCTACAAACTGTATTGACATGTATGCATTTATTGTAATTAATATTTGCCATATCTTGTACTTGCTGGCCTTTACGTGTGATACAGTAGTTAAAATAGTGCTATGCTCTTTTGCTCCATGGTCCCCTCCTCATTTCCACTAACATCACATGTTTACCTCCCTATGCGGTGATTGGTTGTACTTGCCTGTTTATAGGAGCCAGGTAACCCAGTCAGACCTAACAGTGAGCAATAGTCAGTAGACTTGAACCGCGTCTGTTGTTTTCACCTAGGGTGATTTGCTAGTTTGCCGTGCGTTACTGTGGTATTTTAACTTTGCAAGAATAAAGTTCTGTTTTCACTTACGGACCGAAGTATCCTCTGCGGCGTTTGTTTACTGCACACGTCACCGGATATCCTTCTTCTAGCAAACACCACATCAGCGGGCAACCCCTCCATGATAAATAGAGTACACTTTTCAGGATGCATGGATCCCACCAACATCTTGAGCTCAGGAGTACAATGTTGAATTGTGCCCCTAGCCAGTAGAGTAGAGTCAATAGCCACCACCTGCAGGGAATCAGATAGAGGTCTCCAAGGTAGACCAAGACGTTTGGCAAAGGACGCGTCTATAAAATTGGACGCTGACCCAGAGTCCACAAAAGCATTCCCAGAACCGGACAGAGACAAGTATGAGACCTTAACTGGGAGCAGCAATTTTTTTGATACAATGGGAAATACCTGTTCGCCAAAGGTGACCTTCCTGCAAATCACCTAGGCGCTGGAATCTTTCCGGCCTGGTCTTCCGTTTGGAGCACTCCCTGATGTCGTGTCCATCTTTGCCACAGTAGAAGCATTTTCCCTGGAGACGCCGAGACGTCCTATGGTCACTGTCAGCAGTTGCCGAAGAAGCCCCCACTTGTATGGGCTCCTCGGAGCTTATATCAGAAACAGCGGGTGTAGAGGAGTGGACCGCCGGGAAGGGAACCTTTTCCCGACATCTCTCCCTAAAACGCCTGTCCAGATGAACGGCTAGAGCCATAGCCTCATCTAAAGTACCAGGGGTAGGGTAAGCCACCAACATATCCTTCACATGGTCGGCTAACCCCAATCTAAACCGACATCTAAGAGCTTGGTCGTTCCACCCCGACAGAACACACCAGCAGCAAAATTCAGAGCAATACTCCTCCACCATCCTTTTACCCTGTCTCAAGGTGGTCAGCTGAGCCTCGGCCACAGCTTCCCTATCAGGGTCATCAAAAAGTATGCCGAAGGAGACCAAGAACCTGTCCACAGAAGACAGTTCTGGCGAATCCGGAGGTAACATAAATGCCCACTCCTGGGGGGGGACCCTGAAGTAATGACAAAACAATTTCCACTCTCTGCTCCTCATTGCCCAAGGTACGTGGGCAGAGCCTAATATACAGGCAACATACTTCCCTAAAAGTCAAAAATGCCTTCCTATTGCCTGAAAATCTGTCAGGCAACTGAATAGGGAGTTTCACAGTAGGGGGGGATAGCGCAGGGACCCTCAGACTTTGGGACGTCTCTTGCTGTTGTACCCACAGTGCCAGATCCCTGACTAACTGGGTAAGCCCCTGCATCTGCTGTACCAGAGCTGTCATGGGGTTCATAGTGAGGGTAGAGCAGTAAAGGTTTCGGCCTGTGATAATGTCACGTCAAGGGAGGTACAGTGAGCACTGACTGGAACCCAGCCCACTGTCCCTGACTACTTGACGTGCTGTCCTAGGTGGCAGACGCCAACTCGGCGACAGTCCCTGCGCTGCTAGAGTGCTGGGGCTGTCAGGAGGAAGAAAGGTCAGACAGTCCGGGTCAATAACAAATCGGGAACGCCAAAGCCACAAATCAGAACCAACAAGAGAAACCGTAAACAAGCCGAGGTCAAACACGAACGGGAGTGAGGTACAAAATCAGAATGCAAGACAGGGTCAGGAAAAAAGGCAGAGGTCTGGTACATGGATAAACAAAACACAATATAAAGCGCAAGTAGCAAGGCAGCCAGGAGAATATCACAAGCACCGCACTCAGCCTGCAGGGGGTTTAAATGGGATTTCTGGATACCGCCCCTGCAGCTGATTGGAGTGGCCTCCGGGACCCCCTATTGGCTGGGCGACACGCCCCCTGTCCAGAGTGGCTGGGCCTCTGTCACCCACAGAGCTGCCAGCAGACTGTCTATCAGGGCGGGGTCGCAAACCAGCTGCTGCAGACTGTTGCTCCCCACAAGCTGAGCACTGCCTAGCCCTGACACATATGTATGTTTTTCTCACTATCTGACATGAAATCAGAATAAACCTTACCCGTTATAGGTCAATTGGGATTACCAAAATTATTTATATTTGCCAAATGCCTGAATAACGAGAGATAATTTTTAAGGCATTTTTATTACTATCTGCAAAGTCAAACGTTTACATACATTTCATTAGTAAGCATTAGTGTTGAGCGATTGCGTTGGCTATCGAGATCGAGCGATAGTCGATAGTCGGCCGCTATCGATAAGGTTTTTCGATAGTGAGCATCGATTATGAGCGATTACCATTAAAGTCTATGGGAGAGCAACAACACCATCATTATTACACCCAAACAAGGCTGGAGAAGCTGAAATTAACATCCACAACAGTCAAATGGATACGTGCTACATCTTAGGCAAAAACACTTAGGTTATAAAAGTCACAGAACCCTTTTAATTCACTGTGGTGAATATAGAATTGCTGTTTTAAGATTTACGTGGATGCTGCGTCAATGAACAAAGTTGGGTGCGCAAAAGTAAAAAAACACGTATCTGTTATGTTTTCGTATAATACACGGTATTTTTTGCACCTTTCAATTCACCTGTGGTGAGTCTAGAATTGCTGTTTTAAGATTTAAGTGGAAGCTGCATCAATGAACAAAGCTGGGTGCGCAAAAGTCAAAAAAAAACGTATATGTTATGTTTTAGTATAATAAACGGTATTTTTTGCACCTTTCAATTCACTGTGGTGACATAGAATTGCTGTTTTAAGTTTTACGTGGATGCTGGTCAAGAAAAAAGGGGGGGAA
The DNA here is from genome assembly GCA_025379985.1 of Phyllomedusa bahiana. Taxonomy (NCBI): domain Eukaryota; kingdom Metazoa; phylum Chordata; class Amphibia; order Anura; family Hylidae; genus Phyllomedusa; species Phyllomedusa bahiana. Next base: position 14,815 of record JAODAL010052624.1, read on the forward strand.
AAAAAAGTCAAAAAACGTTTTGTTATTTTTTCGTATAATAAACTGTATTTTTTGCACCTTTCATTTCCCCTGGGGGGTGATATAGTTGTTGTTTTAAGATTTAGTGGATGCTGGTCAATGAACGTGCTGGGTGTGAAAAAAGTAAAAAAAACAGAAAATTGTTATGTTTTGGTATAATAAAGGTATTTTTGCCCTTTCATTTACCTGTGGTGATTAGAATTGCTGTTTTAAGTTTTTACGGGTTGCTGCGCCCAATGAACCCCAAAATGCGGGTGCGCAAAAAGTCAAAAAACAGAAATGTTATGTTTTCTTTTGATAACGGTATTTTTGGCAACAAAAACCTGTGCGACTAAAAGATTGCTGGATTGTTTTTTTAATTTGAAAGGGTGGATAATAAAAACGTCACGGGTGAAAATTGGGTTTAAAAATAAAAATGAACCATATCTGAAATTTTTTTGTTAAAAAATGGAGTTTTGCCCCTAACAAAGAGACGCGGGGTTTATAGAAATTTTGATGTGTATCCAAATAATTTCAGGCTGCCCAATATCCAGGAAATATTTAAATAGCAAAATGTTAAAAAATAAAGTTATTCCATAAATGTCTACACTAAGTCTTGGTGGAAACTTTATCCAGTGTTCTTTATAGATAGGCTTGTCTGGTTCCCCCGGGGGGGGCCCCCCACCTCCCCCCCCCCCTCCCCCGCGTAAATTTACAGGGTGGGATGCTGCTTTAAATTCTCTAGCTAACTACAAAAAAATTTTTTCAAATTTAATCTAACTAAATTGGAGGATACAGTAATAGTGGGGGGTTTTTCTCTGTGCGAAATGCAATTTCGTAAAGCTTTTTGGGGCCACGGGCAGGCGCAGGTCCTTTCCCCTATGGAGCGGGGGAGACATGGGGGCTGAACGGAAACGCTGTCCTATGTTAAAACAAGGTATGTGATTTTTCCACCCAAATCGAACCTTTTAACACCCCCAGTCTGACTCGCACACAATCTCCCCTGCTCTATTCTTTTTAAATTGTTTTTGTGGCCGAAAAAATTACGGAAGCCCCAAAAAAGGCGCGTTTTTTAAATGAGATGCTAGATTTTTTTCCTTAATTATCTTTTTGTTTGGGAAAATTTCGATCACCAAAAAAAAACCTTCCCGTTTTAAAATTTTGTCGATAAAAATCGCTCAAAAATTTTGTAAGCATGTAAAACTTCTGTTTTTCAATTGTACATCATCATTTTGATATAGATATTTTTTTGACATGTGCTTAAAAAAAAACCTTTTTATGTTTGAGTGACTCTTGTAAAAAAACAGTAAATTACAGATAAATATAAACTTACCCTAAATTTGCTACAAATTAAATGAAATGAAACAAATTTTAATAAGTGTGGAAATTAAATTTTACTGCTCTTTATTCAACATACGGCAAGAGGCAGCACATCATAGATCTCGCTGAGACCTGTGGTACACCAAGTAAAATTACTTCCATAGTTTCTATTTTCTGACATGCTATTCTATTGGCTTTTCTTTCATTTCTGTGATGTGTTTGTAATCACAGATAATACTATAATAACGAGATTTATGGTAGTTGCTGTATTGTTTTTCTATTTTTATATTATTTAAATAATTATTAACTTATAATATGTAATTTAATATTATTTTTATATTATTTAATTGTAAATAAATTTACTGTTTTTGAATTAGACATTAATTTAATATTTGATTTTAAAATAATTTTATATTTTTGGGAAATGATTTATTTTAATATCGTTTTATAATTATCATCAGTAAGCATGGCCCTAGCTGTCAGGAATTCTGTGGAGTCTTTTCTAGCGCACCAACCACACGGCACAGATAAGCTTCGTGCCAGAATTACCCTGCGCTCCACCACGATGTGCCAAATGTATGAACTGCAGTATAACAGTATTATACTTACTGGCCCATTCTACACAGCTCTAAAGCTATTTAGAACTGGCATGTCTGCACCTAGTTCATACATGACGCCCATTGAGTTCTGCTGAATGTATGCCATGAAAAGGACTGTGTTGATAGAGAAGTTTGCCAAGGGTCTGGATAAAGCCATTTTTGAAAACTCAAAGAATTAATGTTTCCCCTTCCCAATAGTTAAAGAAGATTATTTAAATTAGAATTGGAGTGCATCTATACCTGAGAAATGTCAGTTACATTTTATCTAAAAAGTATCAATATACTTTATTCACTAATTATATAAACTCGGTCTACCTTATATTAGAAAGGATTTTTACCCCAAATTTTAAATAATCATATTCCAATATCCAAAGAAGCTTTGTTTAGTAGTGGGGATGCATGTTTTCTGTTTTATTGTGAGAAACATGTCTCAAATGAAGCAACTATATTGTTTGTTACTTTTGAAATATCATCTTAAAAACTGTAATTTTTTCAGCATGCTCAAACAGTTTATCACTTCCGAAAAAAAATAGGTCTGACGTGTATTTTAACCAGTTCCTGACTGGCAATTTACTTCATTCTTGCATTTTTGCATTTCTTTTTTTCTACTATTTTCTTGTTGGCCTTTTTTCCATGATGCATAAAGTTTTATTTTTATGAAATTTTTATATTACATTTTAGATATTTGAACAATGTGAGGGGAAATGGTGAATAAAGCATATTTTTAACAGCGAAAATGGCAGTTTTGTTACTGTCAATTTTCTGTCTGAACATAAAAATATAGGTGATAGAAGTCTTGGGTTATGTTCACACAGCGTGTTGGATCCGTTTTTGGATCCGTTTTTTAGATGTTTTTTTGGATCAATGTTTTGGACCCTAATGCCGTGTTCACACGGCTTATTTCGGTGCAGACTTGCGCCGTACTGCGCGCCGGATTTGTGCTGCAGTACGGCGCCAATCCATCGCAGTAGTTACGGTAATCCACAGTTCTCATAGAGAACAGTGGATTCCGTCGCCCCTCCCCACTCGGCGAATCCGCCGGGCGGGGAGAAACTGACATGCACATTATCCAGGCGCAATATGGATAATGCAAGTCTATGGGGCCGGTGGGCCGCACCCCCTCCCCGCACCGACACCCGGCCCTTATTCAAGCCGGAATTGCGAGCGCAATCCGGCTCACGATTACGGCTTGAATAAGCCGTCTGAACACGGCCTAAATGGACCCAAACACGCATTTATCAATGTACAGTGTGTTTTACATTGCGTTCAATGTAAAGCACGCATCGGCATTCAGACGTTTTACATGCGTCTTTCTGATGTGCCTTTCGGATCCGTTCAAAGATTTGGCATGTCAATTCTTAATCCGTTTGACGCAGCAGGTGCCCTATTTAAAACTTTAGGGTGCATTTCTACTGCAGCAAAAATGCATCAAAACACGCACCTGCGTGTAGGATGCGTGTTAGATGTGTTTTGGATGCGATTTACGCAGTACTTTTGAATGTGTTTTTCGGATCCAAAAATGGATCCAACACGATGTGTGAACATACCCTTAGAGTCATCGGGGCGGGGCTAAAGTTTCAGTTTAGACTGCCAGTGTTTTTTTTAGTAATATTCTTTTAATTCTACATATTGTGCCCCCCCAGTAAAGCCAGAAGAAAACCCCTGGGGGTTATTTTTTCTTCTGATTTCCCCTGTCACGGGGGCTGATATATTATCCACAGTTACAAAAGAAATAGAGGAGAAATACAGCCCCCTGAGATGATCTGGTTCTAATAAAGCTCAGCAGCACCTGAAGTTACCAAGCCCCATTGGTCAGATGAAGCAGTAAGCTATAAGCACTGTCTATACAATGATCAAGAAGGCAGTGGTGGTAGTAAACCATCCATTTCTTCTCAGTTGAGAGCCTGACTACTATGGATAGCCACATTTCCACTCCTACAGCTGCACAATTAGTGTATAGCTGTGCACTCTGCATTGCCATTTTTAAATGGCCATGTAGAGTTAGATGACCACAACCCAGGCATATATAGTCAATGGTTGGTTGTCATCTTAAATATGTACATGCGAAAAAGAGGTGTGTGTTTGTATAAAAACGTGAGAAGCTACTCATATGGTAGAGTAGTGGCACCAGAGTTATTTTAGGTTGAAGGTTTTTCTATTCATGTGGGTTTTTCATGTTAATTTGGGAGATAGGGGGTATTTTTGGAGATGATTATGCTAGGACAGGAGTGCACGACATTTTCTGGTCCAAGGACCACATTGTCATATAGGTCAGAAGGGGGGTCCCCTATTTGGTACTTTAGAAATATGAGGTGCCTATTTTCAGTATAGTTTTGGGGGGTTAAAGAAGAGGCTACTTCACAACTATAACTAGAGACAACAACACACATGTATAGGCTCCTTGCCAACTTATTTTCTGTTCTTTGAAGTCAAACATTTTGATGGTATATCCTGTGAATTTGCCATGATTGTTTCAGAAAAAAATACTTGGATTGTTCATTTAGGTTGCTAAAAATATACATAAATCCCTACAGTGCCAGCCATAAAGTGCCCACTAAAACAGTGCCAGCCATAAAGTGCCCACCATAACAATGATATCTGTACAGTGCCCAACATAACATTGCCATCAGTTACATAGTTAATACGGTTGAAAAAAGACATGTGTCCATCAAGTTCAACCAAGGGTGGGTAAAATGTGGGTGAAGAGAGGGAGACAAGGATTTCAAGCCCGGCCTCACTACTGGTTAATGCCCTGAAACCCACAAGGCAAGAACCAATCTGCTCCAGTGGAGACCCTATCCCTGACCCCAGAGCCTGCACCAGGCAGGATCCAGAATTTTACTTAGCTACGTATGCATTAATAATCTTTAGTTTCAGGTAGTAATCTAAGTCTTTCTTGAAACTATCAACTGTCCCTGCTGTGACCAGCTCCTCAGGCAGGCTATTCCACAGATTTACAGTTCTTACAGTGAAAAACGCTTTTCTCCTATGGAGATTAAATCCTTTTTTCTCTATCTGAAGGGAATTTCCCGTTGTCTTTTGAGGCGGCTTTACGTGAAATAATTTTTCCCCATACTTTTTGTAGGGACCATTTATATAAATGAATCAGGTCCCACCGAAGCTGGCTTTTCTCAAGACTAAATAAGTTCAATTCTACTAAACCCTCCTCATAACTAAGATGCTCCATTCCCCGTATAAGTTTGGTGGCTCTTCGACGCACTTCCTCTAGCTCCATTACATCCTTTCTGTAAACTGGAGCCCAGAACTGAACAGCATATTCTAAGTGAGGTCACACCAATGCTTTATACAGCGGTATAATTACATCCTTGTCCCGCGAGTTCATGCCTCTTTTAATACCTGCAAATATCTTGCTATCCTTAGAGGCAGATGATTGACACTGCATGATGTTCTGTATTCTATGATCTACAAGAACACCCAGATCTTTCTCAACAAGCGATTCTCAAAGTTTTTTCCCCTAGGACATATGATACCTGCAGATTATTTGTACCCAGATGCAGAACCTTACATTCATACACATTGAACCTCATTTGCCAAGTGCATGCCCAAACATTCAGTTTGTCCAGGTCTGCTTGCAATTTATGAGCATCTTCCATTGATTGCACTACACTACATATCTTGGTGTCATCTGCAAAAATAGAAACTGTGCTATTGATCCCCTCCACTATATCATTAATAAATACATTGAATAAAAGAGGACCCAATACTGAGCCCTGGAGCACACCACTCATAACCGGGGACCACTCAAAGTAGGAGTCATTTACTATTACTCTCTAGTGCAATCCGATAGACAGTTTTTAATCCAATTACAAACTGTTATTTCTAACTCAATGGATTCTAATTTACCCAACAAATGCTTATGAGGGATAGTGTCAAACGCCTTTGCAAAGTCTAACAACACAATATCCACAGCTGCCCCGCTATCCAGACTTTTACTCTTCATAAGAGTGTCCTTAGTAAAACCATGCTGGCAATCACTTATAATATTGTATTTGTCCACGTATTCCTGTATGTAGTCCCCTATGAGCCCCTCAAACATTTCCCACAACAGATGTTAAACTTTCTGGTCTATAATTACCTGAGCAACACTTGGAGCATTTTTTGAATATGGGAACTACAAAGTTGAACACAGCTGTCAAAAAATGAATAATATTTTCTGAAGTATGAGGACAGAGACAAAGCATGTTTGTGTCCTGATGCTTGGGGGATGTACAGAGGGGCACTGGATGTCACATATGGCCAACTATGATCTTTGGCAGTCTCTGAAGAGGAATCAAGACCTCTCAGCCATTTTCAGTATTTGTAATTGAAGCACTAAAAAGGAATCAGAGGGGGAATACCCCTGTGTTGGGAGCAGACAACAGTAGAGGAGTTCTTGTGAGAATCAATTATAACTTGTGAGATATGTCAACAGGCTATACAAGCTGCTGATAAATTGGTTACAGTTCTCAGTGAGTGACAGTGTTGCCCAGAATGTTTCTTTAGACGTATAATATACTTTGTGTACAAATAATCCTGACCCTATGTTAAAATGCAAAACAGGAATTCATATCACATGACTGGTGCCCTGCCCTTATAGTTTAGTACTGAGTTCAACATATGCTCTACTAAAACTTTTGCATATAACTGATAAAACAAGCCCAAGTCAATAAAAGCTAGTATGAAAAACAGAAACAGAACAGAGATGTCCCAGCTGTTTAAAATGCAAACTTGTATCCCAAGTTAGGGAGCTAGATTTTCTCTCAAGGTCATCGTCTCTCCACTTGAAATCATTTTTGTTTTCATATATAAATATGCTAGTGTGTTCCTTTGAAAGAAGACTTTTTACTTTTTGTAACCTCTGATAGTTTGGAATATAAAATTTTAACTTCAAAATTACCATTGTGTGCCCTGGAGATATAAAATTATTAAAGTATTTAAACTATAATTGCTAGTTGTTTGAAAGAGGATTTATATGCGGCAGCAATTTTTATATGGATATCTAATAAGTTTACTTTATAGTCAGTGTTAAAAGAGTTTTGACCTTTTGCAGGGCACTCAGGCATGTTTTATAATCCTTTTAGATTAAAACTGTGCATTGTAATTTATTCTAAATAAGCCAATACCATGAATAGCATAATGTCAATATCTTTAAACAAATGCCATTGGGGGTTTATAAACATGTATGTATATTCTTGGCACATATTAATCATAAATTAATTACTGCTTTTTATTTCCTTATTACTTCACATGCAAGCAATTTACAATATAGAAAAGCTGAAAGAAATTAAAGCAAAGTTATGAATGTCACTCAACAGTAAGAACCATGATCACACAAATATGAGACTCCGTCTGGAAAGAACTGATTAATGATCTCTTTCCAGGGGCTATGAAACACAAGTCACATTTTTAGCTTTTTCTTTACTGTTTTGTTTTGTTTTTACCATGTTATTATATCATGAAATATTGTTCTGGGGATCAAAACAAGGCACAAAATCAAAGGTATTTCTGTTGCCTGAAAATGCTGATCAATGTTTTTTTTCTTTTGAAGAAAAGAAATGAGAATAGAAATCTTGTGCCGACGATTTCATGGAGGAGAGAACAAAAGTGACAAGACTTGAGTAAGAAACTGATACAAAAGTAGATCATGTTAGTCATTGATTTATACAGACAAGGTTGAATAGCAGAAAGAAGGTAAATGGATACGAGAGAAGGCAGCACAGAAAGTATATTTTTTTCCTTTATCTTGTGAAAAAGAAACAAAGTTTTTCCTTTTTACTGTGACTAGTGATAAGAGTATATTGCTTAGTAACATAATAAATAACAGAAAAACAAAAATACATGGTAAATGAGGAAAGAAAAGAAATAAGAAATAATTTTTATAGACACAAATCTTCATAAGTGTAAAATATTAACTAACAAACAATGTTAAAAACAGACATTGTCAGACAAAAAAAGACTGTTGAGAAAAAATAATCATCTAAATAGTATAAGGAAAGGCCATATATCTCATTCTGGGGCATCCAAACATTTTATAGAAGTCCATGCAGGATCACTAGAAAGCCTGCGATGTTATGGGTTAGAAAAAGTTGAGAGCCCTAAAAATGGAGGAGATTGGCAACATCTCGTAAGGATGTGAGAAGCATTCTGGATTTACGAGTTGGATACAAGGGCTCCTCGAGCTTAAATTATAGAAATGATTTAGTGTATATATATTAAAGTAATTATTGATATGCCTCTTACCCTTGTCAGACGTATGCTTCATGTATGTATTAATATTAGTGTTGAGCGATTACGTTGGCTATCGACATCGGACGATAGTCGATAGTCGGCCACCATCGATAAGGTTTTTTGATAGTGAGCAGTCGATTATGAGCGATGACCATTAAAGTCTATAGGAGAGCAACAACACCTTCATTCTTACACCCAAACAGGGCTGGAGAAGCTGGAATTAACAGCCACAACAGTCCAAAGGGATACCTGCTACATCTTAGGCACAACACTTAGGCTATAAAGCCACAGAAAAAAAAGTCACACACCATTCACTATCCCTGTCTTGAACCACAGCATGACCCTTAAACCTGCATCACCCAAAAATTAAAAAGTGCCAGAAGGCAGTATTATTTGAACCATCATTTTACTTGAACTGGACATTGAATATCCCTGTCCTCGATCGCAGCATGAGCCCCAAACCTGCATGACCCCCACATTTAAAAGTGCCGGAAAAAGGAGTATTTCAACCCACTATTTTAGTTTCACTGGACATTGACTATCCCTGTCCTGGGCCACAGCATGAGCCCCGAACCTGCATGACCCCAGATTAAAAAGTGCCGGAAAAGGAATCTTTCAACCACCATTTTAGTTTCACTGGACATAGACTATCCCTGTCCTGAGACACAGCATGAGCCCCAACCTGCATGACCCAGATTAAAAAGTCCCGGAAAAAGGAGTCTTTCAACCACCATTTTAGTTGAACTGGACATTGACTATTCCTGTCCTGGACCGCAGTATGCCCATCAAACTTTTCTGACCCCCAGATTAAAAAGTGCGGAAATAGGAGTCTTTAACCACCATTTTAGTTTCACTGGACTTTGACTAGAACTGTCCTGGACCGCAGTATGACCATTAAACCTGTCTGACCCCCAGTTTTAAAAAGTGCCGGAAAAAGGAGTCTTTCAACCACCTTTTTAGTTGAAACTGGACACTAACAAATATCTGTCCTGTACCGCAGAATGACCCTTAAACCTGTCTTACCCCAGATTAAAAAGTGCCGGAAAAAGGAGTTTTTCCCAAACCACCATTTTAGTTGAACTGGGCATTGACTATACCTGTCCTGGCTGCAGTATGACCAATAAACCTGTTGACCCCCAGATTAAAAAGTGCCGGAAAAAGGAGTTTTTCAACCCCCAAATTTTAGTTGAACTGGCATTGACTATACCTGTCCGGGTGCCACAGCATGACCCGGGGCCCGGAGTTACAGTGGGTGCGCTGAGAGCCCAGGCTGGCGTCCGTCACTTTAACCGCAGGTTAAAATGCCCTGATGACGCAGCAACGAAAACTGTGTGCTGAAGCAGAGTGCAGAAGCGGAAGTGTGAGAACTCCAGACTTCCTCAGTACACAGTCAGACCTGGGTTTGCGCTTGCCCCTCCGTATGAGTGCGGACCAATTGAGCTTCACTTGGAAATACGTGTGTTAACGCCCCTGTTTCCCCAGGTGCCCTTTTTCTGGGATTCTTTTTTTCATTTATCAATGTGGCTGGAGGAAATTGTCTCTGTACTTTGTTCCTTCCGTGCTCCATACTCCCTGTCCTTTTAAATAACCCCACATCTATCAAGTTTCCTGTACTCCCTTGTACATTGAGGGAATTTTTTACAGCTATTTTTGTACATGCAAGTTTTTTAGTAGTTTAATTCTAGAAAACAATTTTTAAATTGGATGGAATCCACATGTCTTTGTTTTCTTTTTTTTAATTGTATTTTTAAAAGGTTGTCTCAATTTCAGGATTGATAGTATGTTAAAGTCTTGCAAAAACAAGTCATTTTGCATTTTTGTTTTTTTTTTTTAACAGTGTCCTACTATTCTGTTTCTGCGCACCATCCCCTTGGCCACTTGACAATTTTGAAAAACAAATGTCTGTTAGAAACACATTTTTTTATAATAGCTGTTATAGATGCTTTCAAGAAAATGCCCCCAGAATTCAAGCATGACCCTTGAGCATTTGGACATTGTGAAACAAATGTCTGTTAGAAACAATTTTTTTATTGGACTGTATATTTGCTGCATTTCAAAGCGCTGACCAAAATTATAAAATGACTTCTCAGCACTGTTAAAAATTGTGAGGAGAATGCAATTAGAAGCCCCATTTTGTTCCAAAGGACATGTTATTGCTGTATCTGACAGCTGATGACCCAAAAAATTATAAATATGACTTCTCAGCCACTATTAAAATTGTGAGGGTGAATGCCCCTTTAGAAGCCACTTTCTGTTCCAAGGCCTGATTTATTTCTGTATCTACAGTAATGACCCCAAAAAATTATATATATGACTTCTCATCCACTATTAAAAATTGTGAGGGAGAAAGCCCCTTAAAAGCCACATTTCTGTTCAAAGGACATAATTATAGCTGTATCTCACAGAAATTCCTCAAAACCATTGACAATGCGAAACCTCTTAAGATAAAGGAGTAAATGGAATACGGTGTCATGAACCTTGTGTAACGAATGTGGTAGTGGATCCGCTGGACCACCCCAAGCCGGGTGTAAGCCAAACCCGTGGCGGAATCTAAGTAGAACCCGGTTTTCAACCCGAGCCCGCCAAGGGGATGGACTTTGCTGCGGCGGAGATGAGACTAACCAGTGCCCCCACTGGGGTGACTTGCTTGCGTTCGCAGCAAGGCAGTGCGTAGTACAGAATCGTGAGACGTAGGCGATTTGTCGGGACAGGGAAGAGGTCAAGGAGGGGAACGGTTGTGGTCAAGACACAGAGCGAAAAGTTCGGGACACGGAAGTCAGGCAATGAAGGACAGAAGAAGCTCTCTAAAGGCCCGTACGGCCTAAGATTTCCCGGGAAAGGGGACCCGGAAGAAAGGAGGTTAAATAGGGCAGGCCCGGGGGGGGGGGG
>JAODAL010052625.1:0-25847 GCA_025379985.1 Phyllomedusa bahiana
AATTTTTAAAAGCAAGGGGTTTTGAAAAGTGGGAAGGTGATCAAAACCCCATCCTTCCCCAGCAGGCAGTCAAACCGGGGGGTACACTTGAGAAATTTTGCACAACCAGGGGAAATTTAATGTGCCCGGCAAGGGGGTGTACGTAAGTCTAAAAGCAAAAAAAAGTAAAAGGACGGCACTCCCCCAATATTCTCGGGGCAAGGGGGAAATAAACACCAAAAAACCAACGGTTCCCTTTTTGCGCTCACCTGGGGCTTTCCCCAAGGGCCTTGAAAAGCGCAAATTTTTGCGCCCAAAAAAATGTTTGGTGTTGGGTGTTTAGTTACCTCCTTTCCCCCTTTTGGGTTGTTTTGCTATGAAAAAAAAAGAAATACTGCCAGAAATTTTGGGAGTGCCGTCCTTACTTCTTTTTTCTATTATTTTGGACAAAAGCCTATTTGGGGCCGACACCCCCAGCAGTTATTGAGAGAGCAATTCCCCCACCCGATGGGATGCTTAAACCCCTTTTTCCCGTCTTAAGAGTACATATATTTAAAAATTTGGCCCATCTATGTTTTTTTACTTAATAGTTTCATTTACGAAGTCAAATGATCTTTTGGGGAGCAAGGAAGATTTTTTTCAAATTTTCCGCACACCCACCTGGTGGCCCCGGGTTTTACCCCAAGCCCCCTGCTCAGTTTATGCCGACATGGCCTTGACCCTACCCTGGCTCTTGACCTGTGTGTTGCGGCTCCAAAAACAAATTAATTTTTCCCGAAAGACCTTTTTTTCTCTTGGGGATTTTATCTTTCCCATGGAAGGGTTTTTTATCTGGGAAACCCGCCCCATCCCCTCAGGTGGAAAAAGTGTCTGCCGAGCCTGAGACCCACCCTCACACCAAAAAACGGGCAACCACCCAAAAATCCCCCCGGTGCCCGCGTGGATTTAACGCCCCGGGCCTGCCTTTTCTAGTTTCCCTGTGTCTGTTTTTGAGGAAAGGGCTTTGGTGGGCACAGATGCAGCCAACCGCTGGGGATTTTTTCTGAAAAGTGAATGGCCCAAACAAATAGCTTTTTGGGAAAGGAAAAAGCCTGCTTTGGCATAGGGATTTTGGGGGGATTTCCCCTAACTGGCAGAAAAACCCCCGTTCCACCAAGGGGGGAAAGTCAACATTTCCAAGGGCCCCCCCAAAACCCGGTAATCCAAAAAATTCCCGGCTTTTGGCCCTTTTTGGGGTGGTTGGGGGGATTGTTTTTTTCTCCCCACACCGGGGACACAGGAACTGGTCCAACTGGGCCCTGTAAAGGCGTGGGATCAAATGGTGGGAAAAGGGGAAGGGTTTGACTGTTCTTGGTGGGGGCGGTGGGGAAACGGGAGACAATGTTTTGGGGCTGGGGTTGGGGGCTCCGGGGGACAACGGCAGCAGAGGACCCCTTTGGTTTTAGGGAAAAAGGCGGGGAGGGAAGAAAAGGATGTCACGAGGTTTGGGGAAAACCAAGGAAACCTGTTGACCCCTTTTTTTTTCCCAAATTACTCCCTCCAAAACCCAAACCCGCTTTAGGTGCTTTTGGGTTGTTAAAGGGGGTTAAACTTTTTGAAAAACCTACCTCTAATGATCTTTTGAAAGCAAATTTCCGGGATTTTGACATTCGTCGGCCAAATCTTTAGGGTTGATTGGGAAAAAGGGGCAGGCTTCAAAAGGTCCTGGAAACCCCTTTTTTTGGTGAGAACCTAGTAGTTGGGGGTTTTCCCCTTTTTCCCCCACGACCCAAAGGGTGGCGGGTTTTAATTACGGACTTTTTGCGGGCCGCCCCCCCTCTTCCCTTTTTTGAGGTGGGCCAAAAACTGATACTAACCCCTCATCCTCCTCCTCCCCTGAAGGGCGCTCGCAAGTAACTGCTGCTGAAAAACCCCGTTGGAAACCCCCAATTGCTTTACAACAACACATCACAGGGAAAATTTCCTTTTCCTGACTAGTTTACAAAACCCTTCCCAACTGTGGGCTAGAAGCCCACCCGGCACGCGGGGGCATTGCTTTCCACTTTGGGAATTTTTTTGCCGAATGAAAGCTTCCTTTTCCCCTCTGAGGGCATCAGCGATTGGGGGGTCAAAAAAGGGAACAAAAACATCCTCTTTGGGCCCCTTTATCTTTTTGGGAAATTTTTTTATAAAAAAATTTAAAAATATATTTTTATTTAGGGTTTTTTTGTAAAATTTTTGGGTTGGGCATCTGGGGTGTGTTTGCTTTTAGGGTTTGGGCTGATGATGATGGGTAATTATTTGACGATGACAATTTTTGGGGCCCCCGACGGGGAGGGCAAAAGAGGGAAAAAAACCCTGGACTGGTGTTAACCCACTGGGAAAAACCCGATTGGTGAAACTTTTCAAATACTGGGGTTTACAAAACCGGCCCCAAACATGATAACCACGGCTTTTCAACTGACGTTGTGCTTTGCTTTTTGTGTTTACCGGAAAAATTAAAGGCACTCCCTTTTCTCCGCCCCCTAGTCCACTGCCCATGCCCCTCCTTCTCCTTACCCCTTTTTTCACTCCATGTTCAAAAAGATAAAATAAAAAGATTTGTTCACAGTCTCTTATTTAAAAAAGACTCCAAAGACGCAATCACAAGTGTTTTAAATCCCTACATTTTCAACTGGGAAAATTTTGGGTTAGAAACAAATTTTTTTTTTTGGAATATCGTGAAGTGTGGGCTTATAAAGAACCCGGGAACCAAATCAACAACTTCTTGAATGCTTTACTTTGCAAAAAACCATCAGGGTAAAAAAAAAAATTTTTTTCTATGGAAATTTTTGTTTGGGCTTTTGGAAAAAAACCCTGACCCAAACAAAAAGTTTCTTGAATCTTATATTTTTCAACAACCCAAATAGGATTAAAAAAAAATTTTTTTTTTTGGAAATTGTGAAATTGGTTTATGGAAGAAAAACTGAACCCCCAAAACAAAAGTGTTCTTGAAAGCTTATACTTTTCAAAAACCAACTAGGGTTGAAAAATAATTTTTTTCTATGGAATATCTTGAAATTGCTTTAGGAAGAAAAACCCCGACACCAAACAACATGTTTTTGAATGCTTAAAATTTGCAAAGGAAAATAGAATTTAAAACAAAATTTTTTCTAGGAAAATTTTAAGAAAGTCTTATGGAAGGGAACCCTGCCCCAAAACAAAAAGTGTTCTTGAATGCTTATCTTTTCAACAACCAACTGGGTTTAAAAATAATTTTTTTATTGGAAAACTGGAAATTGGGCTAATGGAGGAACCCGAAACCAAATCAACTCTTCTTGAATCCTTATCTTTTTAGATGGAAACAAGGGTTAGAAACATTTTTTTTTTTAATATCTTTTAAAAAGTGGGCTTATGGAAAACCTATTACCAAATCAACAGGTTTTTGAATCCTTTATTTTCAAAACCAACTAGGATTAGAAAAAAATCTTTCTATGGGAATATCTTAATTGGGCTATTGAAGAACGGGGGCACCAAAAACAACGTTTTTCTTGAAACTTATACTTTGCAACAACCAACTAGATTTGAAAAATTTTTTTGTGAAATCTGGAAATGTGGGCTTATGGAAGAACCGCCCAAATCAAAAGTGTTCTTGAAGCTTTTTTTGCAACAACCAAAATAGGATTTGAAACAGAATTTTTTTTATGGAAAATCTGTGAAATGTGGTCTTATGGAAGAACCCTGAACCCCAAAACAACATGTTTTTGAAAGCTTACTTTGCAAAATGGTACTGAATTAGAAACGATTTTTTATTCTTGGGAAATTAGAATCTTATGGGAAAAAACCCTGAACCAAAAAACAGTGTTCTTGAAGCTTTACTTTGCAACAAACCCAAATAGGGTTGAAATATAATTTTTTTTGTGGAAAAATCTTGAAATGGGGCTATGGAGAAACCCGGGCCCCCAAATCAACAATGTTTTGAATCCTTAACTTTGCAGATGGGAAAAAAAAGGGTTTTGAAAACATTTTTTTTTTTTTTAGAAATTTGAAAGTGGGGTTTGGAAAAACCCCCGATACCAAAACAAAAGTTTTTTTTGAATCCTTTACTTTGCAAGAACCAACTTTGGATTGAAAAATAAAATTTTTTTTGGAAAATATCTGTGGAAGTTTGGTTCATATGGAAAATGGTACCCAATCAACGGGTTTTAATGCTTATACTTTCAACAAAAAACTAGGTTAAAACAGAATTTTTTATGTCACAGCGATTTCCTTTTGAAATTTCCTAAAAAGGTTTTGTGTACAAGCGTCCCAAAAAATTTTCAGCAAGAAACTTGGCCAATCAAAATAAAAATGGTAAAATTTCGTCATTGAATACAAAAACCCCTTACATACGTCTGGGTTCCCAACTTGCTGTACCCAACCCCCAACTAATCTATTAGACTTTTTCCTTTGTGAAAACCTGTGTTGCCCCCCCTTTTTAAAAACACAGCAAGGGGGCAGTGTGTTCTTCCAACTTATCAAAATGCCTTCACCAGGGAAATACATTGACATAATAAACAGGGTTTAAGGATTTTTGTACCCAAGGTTAAAAAAGTGGTTTTGGGAAGGGAACAGGAAAAATGAGTCATCGTGGGAGGTAGACAGAGCTTATAGGGGAACTGGGTTAATTTGTTTCAGACCCCAAAAGGCCCCGGAAAACCGAGAACCCAAATTTTAGTGGAATCTTTAGAGAAGTACTTTGAAACCAAAAAAGACTTTTCTCCAAGGGAAAGTAGTTAAAAGTTAAAATAGTTTAAAAAAAATCGGTTGAAAAAAGACATGTTCCATCAAGTTCAACCAAGGGTGATAAAAAGTGGGGTTGAAGGAGGAGACAAGGGTTTTAACCGAGGGCCTCCCCTTGGTGGGAAAGCCCTGAAAACCCAAAAGGCAAGAACCCAATCTTTCCATGGGGACCCCATCTTGACCCCCAAAACCCTCACCACCGGGTCCGAATTTTTAAAAATACATACACATTAATATTCTTTAGGTTTCAGGTGGTTATCTAACCCTTTTTTGAAATCCTAAGTTCCTTTGTGATCGTCCTTAGGCAGGGTATTTTCCCCAATTTCAGTTCTTTCAGTGAAAAAACGCCCATTCCCTGGGTATTGAAACCTTTTTTTCTCTGCCGAAGGGAATGTCCCTCTTTTGAGGGGGCTTAGAAAAAATTTTTCCCCCTACTTTTTGTAGGGGCCTTTATATATTTATATAAATTAATCATGTCCCCCCGAGCCGTCTTTTCTCAAGACTAAATAAGTTCAATTCTACTAACCTCTCCTCATAACTAAGATGCTCCATTCCCCTTATAAGTTTGGTTGCTCGTCTTTGCACTCTCTCGAGCTCCATTACATCTCTTCTATAAACTGGGGCCCAGAACTGAACAGCATATTCCAAGTGAGCTTGCACCAATGCTTTATACAGCGGTAGAATTATATCCTTGTCCACGAGTCCATGCCTCTTTTAATACACGGCAATATCTTACTTGCCTTAGAGGCAGCTGATTGACACTGCATGCTGTTCTGTAGTCTATGATCTACAAGAAAGCCCAGACCTTTCTCAACAAGCGATTCTCCAAGCTTTTCTCCCCCTAGGACATATGATGCCTGCAGATTATTTCTACCCAGATGCAGAACCTTACATTTATCCACATTGAACCTCATTTGCCAAGTGGATGCCCAAGCCCTCAGTGTGTCCAGATCTGCTTGCAATTTATGAGCATCTTCCATTGATTGCACTACCCTGCATAGCTTGGTGTCATCTGCAAAAATAGAAACCGTGCTATTGATACTTTCCACTATAATAAATACATTAAAAAAATAGGACCCAATACTGAGCCCTGGGGCACAGCACTCAATACCGGGGACCACTCAGAGTAGAAGTCAGTTACCACCACTCTCTGAGTACGATCCAATAGCCAGTTTTTAATCCAATTACACACTGTTATTTCTAACCCATTGGATTCTAATTTACCCAAAAAACGCTTATGAGGAACAGTGTCAAACGCCTTTGCAAAGTCTAAAAACACAATATCCACAGCTGCCCCACTGTCCAGACTTCTGCTCACCTCTTCATAAAAACAGATCAGGTTGATCTAATAGCTTCTGTCCTTAGTAAAAACATGTTGGCAATCACTTATAATATTTAATTCAGCTACATACAGTATTCCTGCATATAGTCCCTTATGAGCCCCTCAAACATTTTCCCCACAACAGATGTTAAACTTAATGGTCTATAATTACCTGGGCAAGACTTGGAGCCTTTTTTGAAGATGGGAACTTCTTTTGACTTGCGCTAGTCCCCTGGCACTATACCAGTCACCAAAGAATCTCTAAATATCAAGTACAGAGGCACACTAACAACCGAGCTGAGCTCTTTAAGAACTTTTGGGTGTATACCATCAGGGTCTGGAGCCTTGTTCACATTCAGTATATTTAACTTGACTTGGACCTTTTCTACACTGAGCTAATTAATTATAGCAGATGATGTATTAACAGTACTTGCACCACCTACATCTGCCCTCAGGCCGCCTCCATCAACTACTTTCTCATTGTTATTATATACTGAAATGAAGAATGTCGGAGGTCTTCTCTTTTTTTTTCCACTTGGGACTTCATATATGCTGGCGCCAGTTGCAAGGATTTACGTGTGTCACGCCAGATAGACGCCATGTCTCGGAGCAGGTCGTCCACAGCGGGGACATCAGAAGGCGTAGGCAGAGGGAGTGGTGGGTGGGGATGTTGTCCATAGACTAAGTAAAAGGATAGGCACCAACAGAATCCGACTCCAGGTAGTTATGGGAGAATTCTGCCCACGGCAATAAGCTGGAGCAGTCATCTTTACACACCTACACAAAGTTGTGCAAGTAATTGCCTAAGACCTGGTTGACCAATTGTTTGTGGATGGTAAGCAGAGGAAACGTCCAGTTTAATCTGTAGCTGAGAGCAGAGGTCATGCCAGAACCTCAACACAAATTGGATCCCCCAATCCGAGACAATATGCTGGTAAAATCCATGCAAACAAAAGATGTGCTGGAAGAAGAGGTTGAGGAGGTTTGGAGCTGAGGGCAACCGAGGCAGTGGTATGAAGTGTAACATCTTAGAAAAACGGTCTGTGGCCACCCAAACAACAGTATTAATGGAGGAAGGTGGTACAAGATTCTTGATATCTTTAACAAGATTCTTGATGTCTTTAACAAGTCACCAGTAAAAACGAGATATACGTTGACAAGATTTCCGTTCTGGCCACCAGATAGCAATGTCCCCATTTTAGAACATATTGGAGGTCCATGGCAGCTGCATAAAATCAGGCGTTCAGGATGTGCCATGCCATGAAGCTGTCTTTTCACCTATAACATCATAAGCACAGGATAGGGCATCGACCTTGATATTCTTCTTCAGGTCAGAAGTGGATCAAGAAATTGAACTGGGAGAAGAGGAGGGATCACCTGGCTTGTCGTGGATTTAGACATTGAGCTGTCTGGAGATACAAACTGGATGACAAGCCCCATCCAGAAGTTGGCACCACTCTTCCAAGGCCGGTTTCATGGCCAGTAAGTCACCAGTAAAAACCAGTAAGTCACCAGTAAAAACGAGATCTAAGTTGACAAGATTTCCGTTCTGGCCACCACATAGCAATGTCCCCATTTTAGAACACATTGGAGGTCCATGGGAGCCACAAAAAATCCGGCGTACAGGAGGTGCCATGCCATGAAGCTGCCTTTACACCTATACCATCATACGCCCAGGATAGGGCATCGGCCTATATATTCTTCTTCAGGTCAGAAGAGGATCAAGAAATTGAACTGGGAGAAGAGGAGGGATCACCTGGCTTGTACAAACTGGATGACAAGCCCCATCCAGGAGTTGGCACCACTCTTCCAAGGCCGGTTTTATGGCCAGTAGTTCTTAATCCTCGGTGGTATAAATCTGCACATGATGGGCTTGCCTTTTAGAAATCACTGAGTAAGGACCACTCCAGTTTACAAGAGGCATCAACCTCTAGGAAAAATGATTTTTTGAAGTCAGATCGAGACAACATATGTGCAGAGGCAAAAATAGATTTCAACCAGGAGAATGCTTCTTCTGCTGCTGGTAGCCACAGTTTTAGGTTACCTCTTATCTTGGTGAGCACCACAATCTGTGCCACAATGGTAGCAAAATGTGGAATAATAATTGGCAAAACCCAAGAAGTGCTGCATGGCCTGAAGAGTGACTGGTTGAGGCCACTGCAAGACGGCAGACGATTTAGCCAGCTCCATTTACGGTCTTTTGTCCTAGATGTACCCAAAGAAGGGTAGACTGGTCTGATGGAAGATGCACTTCTCCAGCTTGGCGTAAAGACAATTATTTCTTAGTCATCTTAGTACCTGCCACACATGAGATGGGATCCTCAGTCAGGCAAGAAGACTAGCATTTTATCCATGTACACAACAACACAAAAATATAGGAGGGGGGCGTGGCCTGCCATGATAGAGGACAGACACTGCTAGTGAGAGCTCCAGCCGGGCCGTTCAAAACCAAGGTGCCTACATCTTATTATGGGTCCTAAACGCCAGAAAAGACACCTAAGAAGGTCTATGAATGCCTCAGCAGCAGAGATCTCTATCTCCAACTTCTTTTCCCCTCTGGAGGATCTGCAGTCAGCCTCAGGAGCAAGCTCCCCAGAACGGGTGCCATCTTACCCAGGCCGCAGCATGATTCCTGGCAGTCGGAGCATAGAACCTGCAGGTCTCACAGCCTCTCCCCAAAAGAGTAGGCAGAAGAGGCAGATGGACGTGCAGCAGACACCTCTCCTGAGCCCCCTGACACCACTGGCATGCAGCAGAGAGGAGACAGTGTACTGAGTGCAGGAAGCTCTCCACAGGAAGAGACACCATTACAGCAGCACAAGGTACAGACAGGCAGGCTGTCTACAACTTCATCCTCTGATAGAGGTAAGAGTATGTAGCAGGGGAGATGAGGAGACTGGGAGCAGTGCTGCAGACCAAGAGAGACCTGTTTTACAGGAGACAAGCAGTAAAGGTGACATACAAAATGCTACATTAATCACTCCCCCTGCCATGCTGTACTCCCTAAGACCTTCACCAAGCCTCTCACCAGCATCATTTAGGGGATCTGTAATGGACCCTTTGTTAGAGTCTGTTGCCAGCCCAAATCCCTTGTCTATACAACTATCAGAGGCATTAACCCCTGAACTGCCGATGGCTGACACGTACTGGCTAAACCAGGATTCCCAGCCTGAACCCTGAAATTCCCAAAAGGGGAAAACCCCGGGTTTTTTAAGTTTTTTTCCCAATTTTTAAAGGGAAAATTTGAAAAATCGGGTTAAACCTAACAAAACCCAGGGAAAAAGCTTTGCTCGAAAAAAAGAGATCCCCCTAAATTTGCAGGCGCTGCTTTTTCTTTTTTACCAAACAAAGAGTGATCTGTCAGCACGGACTTTGGATTTAAAAAAGTCCCTGGAAGCGGGAAACCCCCAAAAAGGGGTTAAAGTTGAGGTCCACCCCTTTGCGGGAAAAAAAGTCCACAACCTTGAATCTTTCCCCCAGAAGCCGTGCAGCTACCATCACTGCTCTGCAATCCCCCCTTTGCCCCCCAACAAGAAAACCCAAAAAACATTTTAAGGGATCACTTGAAATTTGGGAAAATCGAAATTTAAAAGGAAACAATTTAAAAAGGAGAGGACTCGAAACAAAAAAGGGACACAAGCATTAGGACAATCATTAAAAAAATTTTGTTCAATTCAATATTGGGGGAAAATTTGGGATTCACTATATCTTTTAGGCACACACCCGGGGGGGGAGCGTGGCCCCTCAAAGTCAACCCCCAACCCCAAAAACCACGTGTTGTTTTTGCCTTTAAATTCACTATTTCTGGGGTTAAAAGAAAAAAATTATAAAAAAGGCTGAACCACCCCGCTATCTTTTTTAAAGGACCCAAAGTTTTCTGCTATTTCCTGATCTTTTCTAGACGGACTTTAAAACTAAGAGCTGCAACCAGATAAAGTAAACAGTTTAGAGGAAAACCAAATTACAAAACCTTTGGGGGTTCCCCTTTTTGCCCTGTATGTCCGCACAGATGCTGGGGATTTGTCCCTTAAAATCCCCCCAAGGGGATTTAAACCAAATTTCCTTTTCCCTTAAAAGCCCCCTCCAGTGCCCTTTGCCAACTGGGACCCCTTTTTCCACGGGCAAACTCTAAACCGCATGGCAGAAAAGCAATAACCCCCCCCCCCAAGGGTTCATCGATCCTGCTACTCCAAAAGAAAAAAAACCCACAAACACGCCTCAAAAAGTTCCCCATTTTGGAAAAGTGGTGCCAAAATTTAGAAGGGGGATTGCATCACAATAAAACCGGAGATTTCCCTTTAACAAAGGGAATGTTTTTATTGTTTTTTCCCTAGGGGGTAATAACAAAAAAAACTAAATGGGGGGCCCTACAAATTTTACCCTTAATTTTTGGGTTCATACTTTGTAGGTATCATCACTTGGGGATAACAGTTTAAATTGAAAAAAGAAATTGGCCCCCATGGAGTTTGATGTCTGTCTGCCCCCCCTTAAATTTTGAAGTTTAAAAATTTGGTGTATTGAATTTACTCGGGTAAACCAAATTAAACAATTTTTTTTTTTTTCTCTCCCTCAGGTAGACTTTTTCCCCCTTTGGAATATGTTGAGAAAATTGCATCTCGCTTAGGGGCAGCTATGATTGCTGAAAGGGGTTCGTTAATTTTTCATTGCCTTCCATTTTACTGTTAGGCTTTTTTTTTTGGGTTTAAAAGTTCAGCTATGTTTCTATTTTGTGGTAATTTTGTGCTTACTTTTTTTTTCTAAAATGACTAGTTAAAACTTAGTATCCCTTAATGTTAAGGGATTAAAAACGCCCCGTGGGAAACGACCCAAATTTTTTTAAAACCCATGCAAAGCAGAAAAGTTCACATTTTAAATGTTTTTTCGGGAAAAACCCACCTTTTTTCGGGGCATCCCCTCATTTTTTTCAAAAATAAATAATTCCCTACGTGGTGTCGAGCAGTAACCTCACTCACAAAAAAAAAGGGGGTGGCTTTTTTTCAAACAAAAAATCTCCCATCCCAAATACTAGAGGTCAAAACAGACAAAAACCCCACGGTATGTCTTTCCCTTTTGTAAAATTTGAAAACAGAAACTAAACATTGCAAACTTTACACTCCGGGCCCCACTTTTTTAGGTAACCTGTCCAATGCTCTTTCCCCCACTTAATTTCAAAAACACCCCTTTCACTTTGGGCGGCAACTCGTGCATTTGGGCATGTAGACATGGTAAAGACAATTCCTGCAGTTAAAACCCCGGCATCAGTTTTGGGGAAGAAAGGTGATTTGATGCCTTTGAACGGGCATGGTTGTTGGTGCCAAAAGGGTGGTCTGAGTTTTTTCAGAAACTGCTGATTTTTGGGTTTTTCACGCAAAAACCATCTTGGGGTTTTTACAGAAATGGCCCCGAAAAAGAAAAAACATCCAGGAGCGGCAGTCCGTGGGGGGAAAAATTCCCTTTGTTGATCCCAGAGGTAAAAGGAGAATGGGCAGACTGGTTCGAGCTGATAAAAAGGGAAAACAGTGATCAAATACCCACCCTTTTACAACCAAGGTAGGCAAAGGGGAAACCCTCTGAACGACATAGGGCGATCTTTGGGGCAAAAGGGTACACAGCAGAAACCACCCCGGGTGCCACCCCAAAAAACCCAAAAACAGGAATCTGAGGCTCCAATTTCCCCAAGTTTCTTTGGGAATTGGGACAGTAAAAATTTGGGAAAAAAATGTTGCTGGTCTGTTTAAGTCTCGTTTTCTCTGGACTTTCCCGGATGGTAGGGTCAGAATTTGGCGCAAAAAACTTGAAAGCATGGATCCATCCGCCTTGTATAACTTTTCGGTGGTGGTGGGGGGGTCAAGGTGTGGGGAAATTTTTTTTTCCTTGGCACTTTTTGGGGCCCCCTTGGTACCAATTAGAAACCCATTAAACACCTTGGGGAAATCTAGGCCACGAAAAATTTTGGGGCAGTTTTTGAAGGAAAAAGGGGGGTTTAAACCCTGTTATTTGGCATGGTGTCCCCTAAAAAAGGGGGCCGGGTTGAGTGTATATCCCCCAAAACCAAGGGCAACTCACTTTTTTTTTTGGTAAAAATGCTGGATAAAATTAAAAAAAAATTAAACACACGGTAAAGTAATATTTTTGGGGGGCCCTTCAATTTCCCCTTAAACCTGGGGTTTAAAAATTTCATTGGCAGGGCCCAAATACATCAGGGAAAACAAAACTTAAAAAAATAAAAAAATTATTATATAGTATGCAGAAAAATGTTACTTGGAAAAGTCAGCCAACGCTAACAAAAGGGGATTATACCTTCTATTCAAACCCCCCTAAGCCCTTACAGTCGAAAGACTCCCTATTGGGTACGAATCCCCTTCGTCATCCCCCAAAAAAAAAAATTCTAAAAGGTAATTATTTTTTATCGGGACCAGGCTCAGTAAAAATTGCGAACCCCCTCCCAATTCTATAAGTACCCAGCAAACAATTTACATGGAAGCTTAAATGAATCGCCCCTTAAAGATCCCCTGGCGTGCAGGAAAAAACCCAAAAAGGATTAAAAAATTTCACACAAATACATGACAAAGATCCCTCTACCCCAAAAAGATTAAAGGGGTAAGCCCCTGAAGTAGGGGGTGCGTGGGTTTTAATCAAACATGGGCGAGGTCAAAAAAAAAAGAAAGCAGCAAAAAGCAGATGTCTTACTCAAAACTGAACCTTTTGGAACAGCTCAAAAAAACCTCACTTGCAGAACCCGAAACTGGGGGCGAAAACACAAAAGGTCAGACATGAAATTTTAAAAAGCTTCTTGACAAAAAATCTGCCGCTTCAAAAGATATGCGCACATTCTTTTTTATGTGGGGCCCTTTAAACCTTGCGAAAAGTTTTGCACGTGCGCTCCGTGAAAAAAGAGCCTCGTTATTTAACTCCCCCAAATTTAAAACACCAAAAAATGGTCAAATTGTACACAACCCCCCCCAAAGATTTTGGAACAATTTCATTCTTACTATCAGGGGCGTAAAATTTTCCCTAGGTTTAACCCCCCCTTAAAAATTACTGGAGGGATTTTTTTAAGAAAACTTCACTGCCGGAAAGGGCTCCCAGAAAAACTGTTCAATTAGAAAACAAACCCTTTTTTTCCCCGATGGGAAATTTTTTAAAAAGCCCAATTTTTTTTTCCTTCCTGCAGGCAAGAGGCCAGGCCCCGAAGGGATACTGCAAAAATTTTTAAAACATTTTTAAAGGGAAATACTAGCAACCCCCTTGTTAACTCATTTAAAATTTTAATTTCCCTTAAACTCAAAAATTTTTTCCCGCCCTTCCCTTTTTTTCAAGACTTTTCCTGTAATCCCAAGCCGGTAAAGACCCAATGCTATTCCCCAATATTGCCTTTTAAAAAAACCGATACTAAATTAATTTTTAAAAAGATAGCACTGGGGACTTTAATTCAATTTTAGGGAAACAAAACATTTTGAACAGGTGGGATTGTCCCCCAAAAGAACTAGGGGGCAACCCCCAAAAAAATTTTTTAAACTAAATCACGCTTTTTCAAACCCAAAACAACCAAGCATGATCCTATCGCTGGATGCGGAAAAAGCGTTTGACAGAGTAGTGGCATTTTTTTCAAATCGCTCTGTCAAAAAATTTGGGGTGGGGGGCCCGTTTTTATCACGAACCTTGCCCTATATCATCCCCTTGCGCCCAAGGGTTAAAAAATTAAAAAAGGGTCCCTTTCCAGGGTTTTAGATCCCCAACGGGAAACCCGGCAGGGATTCCCTCCCCTATACCTATTCTTTAAGTCATTTTTTTTTGGGAAAAAACCCGATGCGTCCATCCCGAAACGCAGGAGATGGGGAGAGGGATCCAAATAAAGGTTTAGCAATACAAATTTCTCTGCATTCGCAGATTTACCCCCCTTTTATACAGTGCAAAATTCCCATTAAATCTCTCCCCCGGTTTTAATTAAAATCCTAAAAGGAAAATTTTTGGCCCCAATTAGTAATTTCAAAAATAAATTTTTTAAAAAGTATTGCATTTAAAAAATTAACCCCCAGTTCCCCGGGAGTGGATCAATAAAAAAGTAACTTCCCTTTTTAAGGGGGGTAGCAAACATTTTCTTACCTAGGGATACAAATCCCGCTATATCAACTTTTTGTAAACGACTTCCAAAAAGCCTTTTCCCCATTAACTTCTATAAAAGCTGACCTTAGCAAAAAAAGAAAAAAAAAGGATTTTCCTTTGGGGGGGGGGGGTGAAAAATGTAAAGTGAAAAACTTTCCACGTCTTCAAAACCTTTTTCCCGACTTCCCACTTAAGCTCCCTTAAAAAACCCTTTTTTCCCGGGGATCAAAAAAACTTTTTACCCCCCTTCATATGGGCGGAAAGAAGCCAAATTTGCAAAAAGGGCATTTTTTATTCGATCCAAAATAAAGGGTGGGTTGGCTTTGCCGGACATCAAATCATACTATATAGCCGCGGGCCCCCACCGAGTGATAGACTGGTTTCCAAACCCTACCAAAAAAAATGTTGGTTTAGATGGGGAAAAGGGCAAAAAAATCGGTCCCCCTTTTCACTCCCACCATGGACACTAAAACTCTGATAGGAAAAAGAATTAAAACCCCAAAAAAACCCCTTGTTTCCCCGAATCACATCTTCTGTTTCAGAGGGGTATGGTCCCCAAAAAAAAAGGGTATTCTTTTCCCCCGGGCCGGGGCCCCTATCCCCAAAAAAAAAGGGAAAACAGCCCTATCAATATCTATTCCCACCTTGCTATATCCAAAAAAAACTCAAAAGAACGATCTTCCCTTTAAAAAACGACTTTTTTGGGCACCCCCTTTCCCTTTTAAAACTTAAGAAAAACTAATACCTTTCGAGAAAAAGAACACCCAACAGTGGTTACAGTATATGCCCAAAACAACTTTTTTTACACGTTTAAAAAAAAGAAACTAGATTTTCATAGGGAAATTAACCCCGAATTTGAAACACTTTGTTCTCCTTTAAAAAACCTCCAGCCCATCTCATCTCTCAGAAAATAAAACATGATAATTACTACCCCTTTAACCCCCTACAAACCACTTTTCAAAATCGATGGGGGGACAGAACTTAAACGCTCCCTTTACTATGACGAATGGGGGAAAGCTGTATTTTAACACAAAAGGGGAAACGGGGATCTTGCCCCTTTCCAAAAAACAAATTTCAAAAGGGTTTTGTCTAGATGGTTAGGGGAACCCCCCCTCCTTAAAAAACTATTCCCCCAGTTTCCCCATGTTGCTGGAGATGTGAGGAAAAAACAGGAACAATTTACCCATATTGGTAGGGGTGTTGGAGATCCGTCTTTTTTGGACCAGAGTGATTGACTAATTTTAAAATTTAAAACACGGGAATAACCTTTCAGAAAGACCCCTGTGCTCCCCCTTTTTTTGTTTCCCCCCAAAACACCTATGCCCTAAAGGGAAGTCTTTTAAAGCTCTTTCCTTTTAAATAGAGCAAATTCTGGCCCAAGACTTTTGGGGATTCCCCCATAAAATTTCCCTCGATCACAACCGGTTTTAGGGAGATTTTCCTTTTACGAGAAAGGAGGAACTCGAGCAAATAATTCTCACCCCTCGCAAGCACAAAAGGACATGGAGGGTTGGGTCTTTCCCTTTACATCTTCCCCCGAAATTTCTCCAAAACCCCATATAAGACCCTTTTTTGTAAACTTTTGGGATCTTTCCTCTGAATAGTTTTAGAATGAAGTTGTTGGGGCCTGGGGGTTCCCCCCGCGGGACTGCATAATTGGCAGCACTTTGTTTTTTTTTTTTTTTTCTGTTTTAATGTAAGTTTGGATCTGATGATTGTTTTCAGTTCTGGGCTAATTTTTATTGCTTCTGTAGACCAATATCACAATTTAAATAAAAAAAATTTTTTATTTTTTAAAAAATTTTTTTTTTTTTTAGGTTACCCAAACCCGGAGCATTGTGTTAAATTTTAAGAGGTTTTAAATTTAAACCATTTAAAAAAGTTAAAAAAGAAAATTTTTTGTCCCTTTTTTAAATAGATGTGAATTACGAAAAGAGTTTTCATTTTTTTCTATTTTTTTCCCTTTTACTGCGAATTTCTTTTTTTTAATAAAATTACTTCTTTTTAATTTAAAAAAAAAAAATATATAGGAGGTCACTGAAAATTTAATTTACAAATTTTTTTTGAAAGACCCCCCTGGGGGATTAACAGATTGGGAAAGGGGATTAACCCGGTACCCGAAGTGCCCCTCTGTTAATCCATTAAGGAAAGGGGTCTTTCCTGTCCCTTCTCAGATTCGATCAAGATTATGGGCCCCCCCCCAATTTCCCCTTTTTGAGAAATTTGGGTTGTGTATTCCCCTTTAAAAATGGGCCCCTGTGACGCATGTTCAGATGTGGTTTTTGGGAGAAAATGTTTTCAGGTTCCTTTAAAAAAACACAGAACTTGGTAACTTTTATTTAGATTTGTTTTAAAACCCGGGGTCCCTGTTTTCAGAAAGGGGGGTGGCCCATGGCCGGGCTTTTTTTCCCAAAAGGGGATGGGCCGGACTGGGCCTTGGCGTTTTACTAGGGAAATGGGTTTGCCAAGGTTCCCAGTGCAAAGTTTTCCCGTGTGAAAGCAGGGTTTAGGATCCCCGTTAAAATTTTTTCACCTGGAAAAATCGCCCGATTGGGGCCCAAAACCCACAGATGTGAGGTATTTTCTAAAAGGGGGGTTTCTGCTGCGATCTGCCCAAAAAGCTGCTGCATCATGGGAAAAAGCTTTTTGCCACCTGTTGGGGGGTGCTGGGAAAAATCTGTTGCGAAGCTGGGCGGGCCGTTTCCCAGAGACATTTGGGTTTCCCACACCTTGGGCAGGATCCATGGCCCGATTTGCTGTTGTGCCAAAAAGTAATGAAAATTTTTGCCACTGTAAACATGGTGTAAAACCCTTTGGGTTTAAAGGGGATTGGGGTTTTCCCCCCAAAAACCCTCCCAAGGCAGGATGGGCTTGGTGTGGCAGGTGATCCCCAGGTCGCTACCCCTGGCGCCACTTGCCTGCGTTGGCGGCCAAGGTGTGATGAGATGCAAAATCGTGTAGAAGACAATAATACAATAGAAAATGCTTCCTTCTCAGGCAAATGGCACTGAGGATCCAGTAGAGAGGTCAGGGGAGTTCTGGGTAATATAGGGTAATCAGCCAGCAATATTCCAATCACCTTCATGCTGGCCATTTAAATTTTACAGAGCCGATGTGCAGACACCCTAGGGAGTTGTGATGCACACTCTGACAGGCAGAGACAGTGCATGGATCAAGGAGAGGTGAGTACTTTGGGGAACAGGACCACGAGTGCGCCCATGCTCCGATAGAATTATCCCTAACAATTATCTATGTAATGCAAAAGGATGTCAAGTACTGTAGGGAACTATGGGCGACATGTATGATTTTTGACACCCAGGTGCCATTTTTTTGTGCGCATTAGTAGCGTAGAATGCATCTGAATCTTTGAACCTGTTCGACTGCGGGTCACAGATTTAGCACTTTCTAGCTACAAAGCGACGCTTCTGGCTAGGGTAAACCACTTTTAAAGTGGTCTATCTGTTCCAGCAGTAATGTGCCTGGATTTGCCATACTAAAGATATAAATGTGTACCTTCGTACGGTTGTAGTGCAACACGCCTCCAGCATGCCCCCCAATCTCAGTCGCATTACAAAGTGCTCTGTAATGCGCCTGATATTGGAGTGTGCCTGGTTAAAAATAGAGTAAACAGGGAACGGGGAACGTTCTTACATGTAGCCCTATGAGTTTAAAAAAGTTTTATGGCGAGATACTGTGGATCAATTGTGGGGTGTTGTCTTATGATGTCAAAATATGAACAGCATGATGAGGTCTGTTTAAATCCCAATTCAAATTGATCCCCTAAATTTATTGGGTGATTTTGGGATCAAACACCAGCAAGTTGTGCAAAAAGTACTGAAACACTGAACAGTTGGACATATGCATTCTAAAGTTAAGAGATGGTCTCATTTACTTTATTTAAAAAAAATTCAAGAAAATTTTATGTTCATCCTGAAAACTAAAAGCCAAATTTCCCTAACTTTTTTTGAGAACTGTATGTATAGTGTAGTATATACTATTCTCATGTGCTTCCTAAGGTCTAATGTGTACACCATGTATCTGATGAAGCACTTTTTCATTATGGTTTTTATGCTCTCGATTAGAGATGGGCGAATTTCTCAAAAATTCGATTCGCCGTGTTCGCCAAATTTTCCGACAAACATTGTTTCGACCAGAATTTATTTGCAATGAATCGCGTTAAAAAACAGCTATTTCCTGGCTGCAGAGAGCCTGTAGGATGTTGTATAACGTTGTGCCATGCTCAAATATGCATAGGGAGCGTGGTTTGGTCTTCATACAATGCTGTGTTTTAGTATGACACACAGATGACTGAGGCCGCTCTTAGAATTGCTTCACTCTTCAATTCCCTGGGCACTTACAGGGGCAAAACTGACCAAATAAGTGAAGTGGGAACGCAGCCTGACAAGGTAACATCAGCGCCAGCTTGAAAGAACAGAGCTGAGTGCCAAGATCCTACTATAATGTCAAAGAGCGCACTCCTTTTACACCAACATCATGATTCCACAGATTATAACAGAACCTGTTCTATTAAACGCTGATACATGTAGAAACCCCGAAAAAGTGGAGAGGGTGTTGGCAGTAATCTTGCATTGACGTCACTGATCATTTTGCCCTTCTTTTCATCCGCCAGTGTCCGCTTTCAATCGGTCAATAATCCATCAGTATTGCTAAAGCCAAAAACAAACAGGAGTTGATCCAAAACAGAGATGACCAGTAAATGGGATATTTGCACGTCTTCTGTGTTCTGTATTCACTCCTGCTTTTGGCTAGCTAATCATCAGACAATCCTGATCCTTTTCATTCCTTCTGACAGAGGAAAAGAAGGGGAAAACCAAACATAGTGGCAACATCATAGATTTGGTGGGGGTGGAAACGCATTAGGAAACCAGAGGGTGTTCCAGTGAGACAGTGGTCAGTTGGCAGCAGCATGAGTAGGCCACAGAGTGGCACAATGACAAATTCTGAAGGTGGCAGCAGCATGAGTAGGCCACAGAGTGGCACAATGACAAATTCTGGAGTTGGCAGCAACATCAGGAGCCCGCAGAGTGGCACAATGATACAGTGTGGAGGTGGCAGCCACATCAGTAGCCCACAAAGTGGCAGAATGAAGCAGTGGGGAGGTGACAGCCAGCAGCAGCAGGGAGGTCAGAGAGTGGCACAATGACAAATTCTGGAGGTGGCAGCAACATGTGTAGGCCACAGAGTGGCATAATGACAAAGTGTGGAGGTGACAGCAGCAGGAACAGCAGCACCATCAGCAGCAGCAGCATGAGGTTAGAGAGTGGCACAATGACAGAGTGTGGAGGTGGGTGGCAATTCCAGTCCCTGGTAAAGATGGTGAGAGGCAGATGGAGCAACTGGCATCAGGCGGGTGGCAGCATCAGAATAGTGGCTGAAGCAGGTAGTTAGAATACAGACTCATTTCTCAAAGTTTTGGGGAGGCGTCTTGGCTGATCTAATCTGATGCATAAGGCATTGGTGTGTGGAAATCCTGGCCGATACATGCCTGATTCATCTTGATAAAGGTCAGTCTCTCCACATTTTGGGTGGACAAGAGGGTTCTCCCTGAGGTAACGATGGCCCCCACCGCACTGAACACCCATTCTGATGCCACACTACTTGTTGGGCAGGACAGCTTCTCCACTGCAAACTCGGCAAGTTGCAGCCACACATCCAGTTTGGCTCCCCAGTAGTCCAGCGGATCTTCTATCTGGGGTGACAGAGTGCTGTCCAAGTAGGCCACCACCTGCTGGTTCAGGGTCTGCTCCAGGTCCTGCTGCTGCTGAGTACTCTACTCACTAGGTGGGTGAAGGAAGCTGTTCATCTACGACTCCATACTTAGGCTGCTGCTGATGGAGCCGCTACTGCTCCTACCCCCCCCACCTCCCCACAGAAGCCGTGGCAGGGGTATGTGAGCGATGAGGAACCCCCCGATCAGACCTGAGGATGGACCAGAGGATGGACGATGGCGCAAATAGGCAGCGGCCAACTGACTATACAGGATTTCTCTACGCCAGTTTCTCCTCCCTCTCGGCAGCTGGGAAAAAGGCACCCATTTTGGACCGGTAGCAAAGGTCCAAGAGGGTGGAGACTATTCGGCTGTCACCAGCCAGGCAAATCAGCATGCTGCGGGCCATCTGTGCAAGTGACTCTGAGGGACATCCTGCCTCCATCTCCACTGTATACTGCCATGGTGCTTGGGGGTCATCTGCCTCGTCTTCCTCATCTCCATTTACCTCCTCCGGCTGCTCCTGCTCCTCCTCTCTGTAGAAAAAACACTCATTTCACCAGACACTGCTTGTGCTCCAATGTCCTCCTCCAGTTCAGCCCCCACCGGAAATTATGTGGCCGTGAGATGTAGGCGCCACGTCTCCAGTTCCTGTCCAGACAGATTTTGCAGCTTGTTCCAGGACTGAAGCAGGGGAAATGATGTTTTTCATCCCCAGTCCCCCCCCCCCCCCCCCCCCCCCCCCCCCCCCCCCCCTCCCCACCCCCCCCCCCCCCTTTTTTCCCGGTGTGCTGGCTTTGTAAGAAAAGGATGGTGCATGCACGATTTTGGCCCTTTTGGATGTCTTGCAAAACATGGAAGACTTCAGGACCCCTTTTTACAACCAGATTTAAAGCTGCGCCCGGGAGGGGGGCCATTTGGGCATCCCCACTCATGCAGCATGGACCCATGTTCCCTTCCATTGTCTGGGCACCATGGTTCCAACTTGCAGTTGTGCGAAGAAAAAACTACACATTATTTTTGTTGATGACGGGAGCGTTCCTCCCCCATGTGTAGAAAATGCGTGACACCGCTGTGCCCTGCCATGTGGTAGGGGGGAGAGCACTTAGACTTGTGGAGGTGAGGGGTGGTGGAGGGGCGGGCATTGGCGCAGGAGCAGCAGTTTGACAAAGTGAAGGGAAAGCGGGGTTCCCCCTCCAATTGTTGGTGTACTGGGCAGGAAAAAAATTCACCCAGTGGGCCCTTTAAGGCATGTACGTCCCTGCCCTTTTAAATCCACAGCCCCGCTGCCGTGCACCTAGGGAAGAAACCGATAGGGTCAAGGATGGCCCCCCTTCGTTCTAATATTTGTGAAGGGGTGGTCTGCCCCTTTTGGAAAAGAAATTACGCTTGGAATCTCCACCTCGGCTGGAAAGCCTTTTTCTTGAGGGGGGCAGAGTCCACACTTGGAAGGGAGGGATGCAGTACCCAAAAACTTGGCGGAGCACGGTCAGCTTTTGGGACCTTTTTGGGTGGGTTGGGTGCAACTGTTGTCTCTTTGCAATCGCCTCGCTGAACGATGGGCGCCATTAATGGCGAGGGGGCGGGCATCTGGTCCGGAGATGATGCAAAGCAACCCGTCCCCTTTTGGAGAGGTGGTGGACCTTGACTGGTGCAATGGGATGAGCCCCGGGGGTGCTGTTTGCTGCGGCGGCAGGAGGGACCACCACATCTAAACAATTTCTCCCCGGCAACTGGATGGTGACGTGAAGTGTTGACGCAGGGCGCTGCCCATCCCGGGCCATGGGAACTAAGGGTTTTCTGACGTTTCCACCGACTCTTTTCTGGGGGTTTTCAGATTCTTGGGGGAAGTGGATGACCCAGTCAACCAATCAGACCCCCTGGTTGCGGTCAGCACAAGGCCGCTAAAAATGACCCCCCCCCCCCCATTTTCTGGGCCTCACCTTGCATCCTTGAAACGACGTCCCTTTAACCTTTTTGCTCAAACCCTGGGCCTTTTTTCCCGGACTTTTGGGCCCCCACTCCCCTTTTCGCATGGGAATGGGCCTGCCACCTCTCTGTCGGACAACTGTTTGATCAAAAAATTAAATTAACCCTTTGGGAAATTAAAAACCCGTACAGAAAAACCAGATGTAAATTGGGAAAAAGGGGAGAATTTAAAGTAAAGACACCCTGTTTTTTTTAAGTCAAAATTACCGCACAATAAAAATTTTTTTTAAAAGCCTTGTGAAATAAAAATATCAAACAAAAAAAAAATTTGTAAATTAGGCATATGAGGAAAAATAAAGTAAAGAAAACCCCTGTTTTTTTTGCCCAAATTTTTCCACACAATAAAGAATTTAAATTTAAACCTTGTGTATGAAAAATTGTACAGAAAAACCAAAGAAAATTAGGCTTTTAAAGAGGACAATAAAGTAAAGAAAACCCATGAAATTTTTGTCCAAATTCCCAACAAATCAAGAATTAGATTAAAGGCCTTTTGTAAAAAATATGTCGGGAAAACCCGAGGGAAAATTAGGAATACATGGACAAAATAAAAAGAAAAACCCTATATTTTAGTGCGAATTAACCCACAATCGGGGGGGTTAAAATTTAAACCCCGGGGTTTTTAAATACACTACAGAAAAAATCAGATGAAAATTTAAAGGCTATATGGGGACAAAAATAAAAAAAAGCCCCACTCATATTTTAGTGTAAATTTTTAACACAAAATTAAAGGGGGTTTAAAATTTAAACCCGGGGGGGTATTAAAGAACAACCAGTTTTAAAATTAGGCAATAGGGGACAAAATAAAAAAACCCCCTATTTTTTTTATTTGAAATTTAAACCACAATCAAGGGTTTAAATTAAGCTTGGGTTTTAAAATACCTACAGAACAACCAGATGAAAATTTAGGAAAAATAGGGACAGAAGTACACCCACCCGGGGACTTTAGGGAGAAAAAACCCCCAAAACTACAAGAAAATAATAACGCTGGTTTTAAATTTAAAAAATGTAAAATTAAAACCCCACTTGTTTTTGGTTTCTTTCCCCCCCAGTCGCTGATAAAACGGGGGTGTGTTTTTTAAAAGGTTAAATAAGTGCAGCACCCAGCAGCGGGCAGTTTAGAATGCTTATGACAGGACACACAGGAGAAGGTGGGGAAATTGGGGGATGCGCCGAAATTTATAGGGCTGTGACGTCACAAAAGCCCCATAAACTGTTTGGGCTTCATTCTCCCACATGTCATTAAAGGGTTTTCCCTTTTCTTCCCCCCAAAAAAATTTTTTTTCCTCGGGCCCCAAATGTCAGCCATTTTCCTCGGCCGGCCAATTTTTCCCAAAAAAAAAGCCCTTCGTTCCCGTGAACCCACCCTAAAATTTCAGTTTCCCGTGAGAAACCCCAAAATTTTTCTGAAAATTCTAAAAAAAATTTTCCTTTCAGGGAATCGATTTACCCATCTCTACTCTAGATTAATTTTTTAAATGCATGTATGTGGGAGTTTTTTTCGTATGAATAAATAAGGTATTTGCATTTTTAAGAAATTAGTGTGTAATTGACCGGACTTATAACATATTACCATTTTTATGCAGTATTTCACAAAATAAGTTAAAACCCTCCTTTTTTTTAAAATTTTATTATATCTTTTTATTGGGCAACCCCGAAAATTTTAACTCAAAAATTTCCCCCAAAAAAAACTCAACACACCCCTCAATGTCTAAACTTGGGTGGACAAAAAAAGTCAGTACAGCCCCAAGTGAAAAAGGACAAAATTTTTGCCCAATTTGGCCCTTCTCCCCCCTTTTTGTCATGTGAATTTTTAAAAAAGTTAAAAATGTATCATGTTTGAATGGGATCACTGTTGTGTTTAAATTCCCCCACCCCTTTTTAAACTGGAAAATTGAAAGTTCCCCCCTGGCACCTGGGGACCCAAAAAGGGTGTCAAGATCTGAAAAAAGGGAATTTTTTTGCTCTACATAAAAAATGGGCTAGACTTTACAAAGATTGTCAACACCCTAAAACTGACCATACAGTAGTTTAACATTTCAGATTCCCCTCACAACAAGTGCACATGCTCAGCGTCATATCCAGAGATTCTTTTCAAAATAGATGTACGAGTGTTGCCAGCATTGCTGCAGAAGTTAGGGGTGGGGGTCATCCCGTCAGTACTCAGAACATATGCCGCACACTGCATCTCATTGGTCTGCGTGGCTGTCATCCCAGAAGGAAGCCTCTTCTAGAGATGATGCACAATAAAGCCCGCAAACAGTTTGCTGAAGACAAGCAGATTAAGGACATGGATTACTGGAACAACGTCCTGTGGTCTGATGAGACAAAAATAAATTTGGGTTCAGATAATGTCAAACGTTTGTGGTGGCAACCAGATGAGGAGAACAATGACCAGTGTGTCTTGCCTATGGTCAAGGATGTTGGGGGGGCTGCATGAGAGCTGCCAGCTGTGAGGAGCTACAGTTCATAGAGAGAACCATGAATGCCAAAAGGTACTGTAACATACTAAAGCAGAGCATGATCTCTTCCCTTTGAAAATTGGGCAGCAGGACACATTCCACATAATAACAATCCCAAACACAGCTCCAAGATGACCACTGCCCAGCTAAAGAAAATGAGGGTAAAGGTGCTGGACTAGCCAAGCATGTCTCCAGACCTAAACTCTATTGAGCATCTGTGAGGCATCCTTAAATGGAAGGTGGAGAAGCGCAAGGTCTTTAACATCTACCAACTCTGTGATGTTGTCATGGAGGAGTGGAAGAAGATTTCAGTGGCTGCAACCTGTGAAGCTCTAGTGAACTCCATGCCCAAGAGAGTTAAGGCAGTGCTGGAAAATAGTGGTGGCCACACAAAATATTGGCACTTTTGGAACAATTTGTCCATTGTCACTTAGGGGTGTACTTACTTTTGTTGCCAGTGGTTTAGACATTGATGGCTGTGTGTTGAAATATTTTAAGGGAACATCAAATTTACACTGTTATACAAGCTGTACACTGAATACTTTGCATTTTATCAGTGTCATATTTTCAGTTTTGTCCCATGAAAAGATATAACACAACACTTACAAAAATGTGAGAATTTTATGAGATTCTGTATATTTTATGATCTAGCATCCTCAATACTCTGGTTATAATCTGTCCTCAATTTATGGCATCTGGATTGGCAAACTGTGTGCCATACTATCACGGATCACCGCCCGCGGACCCCCCGCCATGGAAACCCCCCAGCGTGTCGTGCCTTCCTGGTACTTTGTCTGTTTTGTGCTTCCTGGGGTCCTGTGTGCGCACTGTGCCTCCTAGGGCGCGTGCGCGGCAGCTTCATGCCTTTTATTGGTTTCCTGTCCTGTGCACCTTCCTCTTGACTTATGACCCCTGACTATAGAGGAAGTGCCTGCCTTTGCTCTGTGTCAGTCCATTGCATTTTAATGCTGAGTCTTTTCAATTGAGCTCCTTGCCAGTGTCTCTGGACTTAACCCCTGAGATGCTGGTCCAGTTCCTGTTGTCATCAGAGCTCCTGACCATATGTCTGTCGTCTCCTGCTGTCATGTGTCTGCTGTATCTTGTCGTGATCCCCGTCCTGTATGTGCCCTCCTGTTTCTGCTGTATCCTACCGTGATCCCTGGTCTGTACATGCTGTATCCTGCTGTGTTACCTGTCCTGTTCCTGCCATATCCTGATGTTGCCATGTGAACGTTTATTCCGGCTGTACCTGCTGCACATGCTTACCTATGTTCCTGTCTACCACCCCCCTGTGTTTCCCGTCCTGCACTTCAGCTGTACCGGGAGGTTGCCACATCGGGGGTAGCGACCTGGGGGTCCCCGCAGCGAAGTCCGTCCTGCTTTGCGGCGGGCTCCGGTGAAACCAGGGGCCCCTTAGACTCCGCTCCCTGGTGTGGTCATATACCATCTTACCTGCGGTGATCACAGAGGATCCACATCCAGATGTCAGCGGTCGGCGCTTTGGCGTACGTTGGTTTGTCGCCGC
>JAODAL010052626.1:0-25847 GCA_025379985.1 Phyllomedusa bahiana
GGCAGGCCCAGGAGCGGTCAGCGGCCCTCATGTCCTCAACCCGCCTCTGTCCCATCCGGTTCCCTCAGCAGAGATTTACTATGGGGTCTGGGCTCAGCACCATATATAGCGAGGATGAACAATTTGAGGATGGCATCAGCAGCTACTTGGCAGTGAAGAAATGGGCCAAAAACCCCCTTGCTTCTTGCAGTAGGCGGCAAAGTATAGATGTGGAGAGTGGCATGGGAGGTCATGTTGTGAGGGGTCAGCCTCTGCATACCAAGACTGATGATGAGGACAGCAGTGACGATGAAACACAAATCTGATGATGATGTAGCCGACCGCACTTGGGAGCCGGGTGAAGCAAGGGCTTCATCATCGTCAGGAGAAGAGGGCGTCAGCTTGCGCGTCAGGCAGCGGCGCATCCAGCAAGTGGGTTGTGTGGCCGTGAGCAGGGGAGCAGCAGTGTGAGGTTGGGAGCCAAGCGGCCACGGGGTAGAAAACCCGCTTCACAGGTCCAAGAAAGTAGCGGCACAGGGGCTCAGCGAGGCAGCGGCGGTCAGTAGCCCCACTCAGTGGGGAACGTTGGGGGTTTAAAATCAGATACTCGGCGGTGTGGCCGTTCTTTGCTAAGACACCGGAGGAGCCAAATATGGGTATATGTATAATCTGCAGGCAGAAAGTGAAGCGTGGCCAGGGAGATAACGTTCTCACCACGGCCCTGTGTCAACACATGCAGCATCACCATCCGATGGCCTGGGAGAAACGTGGCCCCGATTGGTGGCCCAAATCCTGCCACCGCAGCAACAGCAGCAGCAGCGCCCATTGGCACGCATGCCAATGCACCCAGTCAAGGCTCCACCACCTCTGCAGAAGGAGCTGTTTCTCTTTGCCTCATCTCCCGGTCCAAGATGCTCCTGCTCCTCGCAACCATGGCGCCAGCAGTCGTTCAGCGAGGCGATTGCAAAGAGACAACAGTATGCGTCCAACCATCCTAAGGTGCAGAAGCGACCGTGCTCGTTTCCCAAGTTGTTGGTATTTGCAGTCCCTCCCTTTCCAAATGTGGACTCTGCACCGTTCAGGGGAACAAATGGCTTGTGCCGAGCCGAGATGGAGATTGCAAGCCGTAATTTCTTTCAAAAAAGGCAGTACCAGCACTTCATAAATATGTAAACAAAAACGGGGGCCCAGTCTTTGAGCTTAGGGTTTGTTCCAAGGTGCACGGCAGCGGCGACGTCTGGGGCTGTAACTACGGTCAGGGCCAGTACATGTCTTTTACGGCCCACTGGGTGATGTGCTTCCGGGACCAGGCACACCAACAACTTGGACAGAAGACCCGCTTTCTCCTCCACTTTGAAAAACTGCGGCTCCTGCGCCAATGTCCGCCTTCTCCTCCTCCACCACCACCATCATCTCAGCCCCCAAAAGTAATGCCCCCTCATACCACATGTGTAGGGCACAGCGGTGTCACACATTTTCTACCCCTGGCTTGCCTCGGCGAACAAAAGTCACACAGGGGAGGAACGCTCCGCGTCATGCAGAAAGAAATCGATGTGTGGCTTTCTCCGCCCAACTGCAAACCCGGAACCATGGTGACGGACAATGGGAGTAACATGGTGTCCCGCTGCCCCAAGGAGGGATGTCCATGCGCCTGCATGGCACATGTTTTTCAATCTGGTTGTGAAAAGGTTCCTGAAGTCTTCCCCGATCTTCAGAAGATTCTGAAAAGGGCCCCGGGAAACTGTGCATGCACTTCATCCTTTCCCTACAAAGCCAGGAACACCCTCCTCGAGTTGCAGGGGCAGAACGGCCTCCCCCACCACACTCTGATATGCGATGTTTCCACCCCTGGGAAATTTCCCCCCTGCACAAGTTGGACCGACTGTATAACAGAGAAAGCATTTAAACGATTTTTTTTCATGATCCAGGCGGACAGGGGTACTCCCCTGTGTAACTTTGATGTCAGCCATGGCAGCTCATGCGTGACACCTGCCGTTGTTGAGGCCATCGAGGAGGCGACGTTATTTGTCAGTCCCCCAGGACTACGGGTGATAACTCATTCCACGCTTCATGTCTTGGAACCGATGCTGAAAAATCTGTCTGGGCAGGATTGGGAGACGTGGCGACTACATCCGCGGCCACATGAGTCCGGTGGGGACTGAAATGGAGGAGGTGGACATTGGAACAGAAGCATTGTCTGGTGAAATGAGTGGATTTTCTACCCAGGTGAAAATAGAGGAAGAGCAGGAGCAGCTGGAGGAGGTAGATGGAGATGAGGAAGATGAGGCAGATGACCCGCAAGCACTGTGGCAGTATACAGTGGGATGGAGGCAGGGAGCCCCCCGGAAGTCACTTGTGCGGATGGCCCGCAGCATGCGATTTGCTGGCTAGTGACAGCCGAATAGTCAGCATCCGGCAGAGGGATGACTTCTGGCTCTCCCCCCTATTGGATCCTCGCTACCGGTCCAAAATGGGAGCCTTTTTCCCAGCTGCTGAGAGGGAGGACAAACTCAAATACTATATTGGAAATCCTCCGTAGTCATTTTGGCCGCTTGCCTATGTGCGACATCGTCCCTACTCTGACAGGACGGGCCGGGGTTCTTCAGCACTACGTAAATACTGCCGCGGCTGCTGCTGGGGGAAGGTGGGGGGGGTTTCAGCATACCAGGTCCATCAGCGCAATCTAAGTCTGGAGTCACTGATGAGCGTTCCTTCACCCGCCTAGTGAGAGGGCAGTCGCCAGCAGCAGCAGGAAACCCGGAGCAACCCTGAACCAACAGGTAGTGGGCCCTACTGGACAGCACTCTGCCAGCCCAGTTTTGAAGATCCGCTGGGACTACTGGGCAACCAAACTGGATGTGTGGCCGCATCTTACCGAGTTTGCAGTGGAGAAGCTGTCCTGCTCGGCCAGTAGTGTGGCATCAGAGCGGGTGTTCAGTGCGGCGGGGGCCATCGTTACCGGAAGGAGAACCCGCTTGTCCATGGGAAATGTGGAACGACTGACCTTTGTCAGGATGAATCAGGTGTGGATTGGCAAGGATTTCCACACACCAATGCCTTGGGCGTCAGACTACATCAGCCATGACGTCTCACGCAAACTGTGAGAAATCAGTCTGGGTTCAAACTACCTACCTCAGCCACTATTTTGATGCCGCCACCCGCCTGATCACACCCCGTCACACATCTGCTGCCAGTTTCTCCATCTGCCACCAACCAACTTTACCAGGGACTGGTATTGCCACCCACCTCCACATTCTGTCATTGTGCCACTCTATGACCTCATGCTGCTGCTGCTGCCGTGCCCTCCACACTGTGTCATTGTGCCAGTCTGTGGCCCTCATCTTGTTATTATATTTGTTCCACCTCCAGAATGTCATTGTGCCACTGTCTGACCTCATGCTGCTGCTGTGGCTTCTGCCGTGCCCTCCACACTGTGTCATAGTGCCACTCTCTGACCTCATGCTGCTGCTGTCGTGACCTCCACTCTCTGTCATTGTGCCACTCTGTGGCCACTACTGTTTTGCCACCTCCAGAATGTCATTGTGCCACTGTCTGACCTCATGCTGCTGCTGTGGCTGCTGCCGTCACCTCCACACTCTGTCACTGATGTTGCCACCTGAGCCCTCAGCTGTCGCTGGCATGACTTTATCAGACTACATTCCCGCTTCAGTTTTTTGGTCAGTTTTGCCCTCTTAAGTGCCCAGGGAATTTTATAGTGAAGCGATTCTAAAAGCGGCGGCAGTCATATGCGTGTCATACTAAAACACAACATTGTATGAAGACCAAACCAAGCTCCCTCTGCATATTTAAGCATGGCACAACATTCTACAGCACCCTGCCGGCTCTGTGCAGCCTAGAAATAGCTGTTTTTTAACGCAATTCGTCCCGAAGCAATTCGAAACGAAACAAATTATGTCGGAAAATTCGGCGAAGTCACCGAATCGAATTTTTGAGAAATTCGCCCATCTCTAATGGTGACATATGGTCATGGTATGGTGGTATTATTCAACCACAATGTGGTGGTGATATGTGGAGCTATTACTCAGTCACTATGTGGTGATGATTTGTGATCATGATGTGACGGTACTATTCATCCATTATGTGGTAATGATATGTAGTCATGGTTTTGCAGTATTATTCAGTCACTATGTGGTGGTGATATGTGGAAGTATTATTCAATCACTATGTGGTGGTGATATGTGGTCATGATGTGACGGTATTATTCAACCATGATGTGGTCATGGTGTGGCGGTATTATTCAGTCAGTATATGGTGGTGATATGCAGTCATGGTGTGGTAATATTATTCAGTCACAATGTGGTGATGATGAAATGTGATCATGATGTACGGTATTATTCATTCACTATGTGGTGATAATATGTGATAATGATGTGACGGTTTTATCCAGTGACTATGTGGTGATGATATGTGGTCATGATGTTATGGTAGCATTCAGCTATTATGTGGTGGTGATATATGGTCATGGTGCGGTAGCTTTATTCAGTCACTCTGTGGTGGTGATAAGTGGTCATGGTGTTGTGGTATTATTCAGTTGCTATGTGGTGGTGGTGGTGGTGATATGTGGTCATTGTGTTGTGGTACTATCCAATCACTATGCGGTGATATGTGATCTTGATATGACGTATTATTCAGTCACTATGTGGTGATGACATGTGGTCATGGTGTGGTGGTACTATTCAGTCACTATGTGGTGGTGATATTTGGTCATGATGTTGAGTTGTTATTCAGTCACTATGTGGTGGTGATATGGGGTGGTATTATTTAGCCAATATGTGATGGGGAAAGGTGGTCATGGTGTTGTGGTATTATTCAGTCATTATGTGGTGGTAATATGTTGTCATGGTGTGGTGGTATTATTCAGTCACTATGTGGTAGTGATATGTGGTCATACTGTTGTGGTATTATTCAGCCACTATGTGGTGGTGATATGTGGTGGTATTATTCAGTCACTATATGGTGATGATATGTGATCATGATGTGATGGTATTATTCAGCTATTATGTGGTGGCGATATATGGTCATGGTGTGGTGGTATTATTCAGTCACTCTGTGGTGGTGATATGTGGTCATGGTGTTGTGGTATTATTCAGTCACTATGCTGTGGTGATAGGTCAAGGTATTATACAGTCGCTATGTGGTGGTGATATGTGGTCATGATGTCGAGGTATTGTTCATCCGCTATGTGGTGGTGATATATGGTCATTGTGTTGTGGTATTATTCAATCACTATGCGGTGATGATATGTGATCATGATATGATGGTATTATTCAGTCACTATGTGGTGGTGATATATGGTCATGGTGTTGTGGTATTGTTCAGTCACTTTGTGGTGGTAATATGTCATGGTGTGGTGGTATTATTCAGTCACTATGTGGTGGTGATATGTGGTGGTATAATTCAGCCACTATGTAGTGGTGGGAAAATTGGGGTGGTTTATTTTGGGGGGGTATTATTTTCCAAATATTGGGGGTGGGTGATATGTGGGGGTTTTTATTCCCCCACTTTTTGGTGGGAATATTGTGGTCATTGTGTTTATGGTAAATTTTTCAATAACTTTGTTGGGTGGTGTTTTGTTGGGGGGTATTTTTCCACCAAGATGTGGGTGGTGGGTTTTAATTTTTCCCTTGGGGTTGGGGGTATTATTCAAGGTCATAAAAAATTTGTAACATTTTTGGGAAATATTATTCAGGGCAGTATGTGGTGGGCATATTTAATTTTTTTTTTAAAAATATAAAATTTTGATATAAAAAACAAACCTAATTTTAAAAACAGTAACGGGGGCTCTTGTTTTAGCCCCAAATTTTGGTTTTTTTTTTTTCCCATTCCAAGTAGCTAGGGAGGGCGCAGGCAGGGTGCATCAGGTTAGGGACATTTATGGCTCATTGCTTGTCTGGATGGGAAAACGGTGAATTTTAAAAAAAATTAAATCCCCGTGGCTTACAATAGGGGGTTAAAATTTTTGTTTTTCATTGTCTAATTCTATAAACAAAGGAATTTTCAGTAAAATTCAAATTTTTTGGGAACTTGGGGAACCAATTTCATACGTTTGGGGGGGGGGAAAATCCCCCCTTTAAAGATTGCATTTTTTTTTTATACACCGTCATTTAAAATAGCCCAAATTTTTTATTTTTTGAATTTGGGTTGCTAGAGTAAAAATTAGTTTGGGGGTTATTTTTTTTGCACAAAAAAACAAAATAAAAACCCAAAATCATTTTTTCTTTTTCTTTCTATACCACAGACATTAAAAAGTCAAATTTAAATTAAAAATTTAGCTTAAAATTTCATTAAAAAAAAAGGGCCCTAACATGGGCCTTTTTTAAAGTCAATGTAAAAGGAAAAAGTCCCCGGCTTCTGGGAAAAAAAGGAAAAAAAAAGGAAAAAATTGAAATGGATTTTAAAAAATGCAGCAATGGCCCAGATTCTGCAAGGTGGTTTAAACTTTCAGTTACCTGTGGCACAACATGTTGGGGAATGCCCGGGGGTTTGGGAATAAGGATCGGGCGCCCAAAAAACAGGGGGTGGGTGGACAAAATTATGGACAACAGCTCTAAACCAGCCTAGTAAAAAAGGAAAAATTTAAAAACATTTTAGTGATCCATGTGACCACCCGCCAAAAAATTGGAAAAAGGGGGGGTAAATTTTTTAAAAAAATTTAGGGGTTTTAACAAGGGCAGGGACTTTTTGGGGCCCAAAAAGGGGTCCCAAAGGGGGCAAACCCTTTGGGAGGCAGAAGAAATTGTGTTTTGGGCCTTTGGGGTAATTGGGCCCAAACAGAACCTTGGGCCCCTCTGCCTGTTTCATAAATAGCTTAAAGCCCCAACAACTTTCTCACTAGCCCACCCTCTATGCCTAGTTTCACTGTAAACTCCCTATATTTTAAATCCCAGGGGACATTTCTTTATTTCCCTTCTAATTTTAATTGCTATTGGGGGTGTTTCTCCTAAAAGTCAGGGCCGGGACCCAAAGGGTTTTTTGGGGTTTTGGGCCCCCCTCCCTCCTTTAAAAAATGGGGGCCCTTTTCCCCCCCCAAAAAATTTTTGCCCCTAATTTCCCCTCCCCCCCCTGCATCAGTTCCCAGCCCCACGGGACCAGTTAATCCCCCTTCACCACTCTCCCCCCTCTGCTCCAGTTCTTCCCCCCTGGGGCCCAGTTAAAATTTCTCCCTCTACCCCCAGTAAACTCTCCCCCTCTTTTCCATAATCTCCCCCTTTGCTCCCCGTTACCCCTCCCCCCTCCCCAACATTTACCCTTCTTCCCAAACTTTTCACCCGTTCCTCTCCCCCCCTACTCCAGTTTATATCTCCCCCTTTCTCCATTTTTTCTCCCCCCTCTGCTCCATTCATTCCCCCCTTGCACCAAATTCCCTTTTCCCCCCTGCTCCAGTTTCATCTCTTCCCCCCTTTCGGGTTACTCCCCCTTTTGCTCCGTTTATCTTCCCCCCCCTGCCCATTCCTCTTCCCCCCCTGCCCAGGCCCTTTTCTTCCCCCCTGCACCAAGGTTTTTCCCCTTTTCCCCTCTGCCCAGGTTTGTCTCCCCTCTGCCCAGTTCCTCTCCCCTCCTTTCACCATTCCTCTCCCCTCTCACCCTTTAACCCCTCCCCTCTGCTCCGTTCAAAACTCCCCCCTCTGCTCCCGTTCCTCTCTCCCCCTGCCCCAGTTCCCCCCCCTCCTTCCCCCCCCCCCATTTTATCTCCCCCTTTTTTACCCCCCCAGTTCCCTCTCCCCTCTGCTCCCCTTCACCCCCCCCTCTCCAGTTCATCCCCCCCTCTGCTCCAGTTCACCCCCCCCCCTCTCCCCCGTTAACCCCCCCTCCCAGTTTCTCCCCCCTTCTGCTCCGTTCACCCCCCCCCCTCCCCAGTTCCCGTTCCCCCCCCCTTTTGCTCCCTTGTTTACCCCCCCCTCTCCAGTTCATCTCCCCCTCTGCTCCAGTT
The DNA here is from genome assembly GCA_025379985.1 of Phyllomedusa bahiana. Taxonomy (NCBI): domain Eukaryota; kingdom Metazoa; phylum Chordata; class Amphibia; order Anura; family Hylidae; genus Phyllomedusa; species Phyllomedusa bahiana. The sequence goes on from JAODAL010052626.1 coordinate 7,931, forward strand.
CACCCCCCTCTCCAGTTCATCTCCCTTCTGCTCCAGTTCATCTCCCCCTCTGCTCCAGTTCACCCCCCCTCTCCAGTTCATCTCCCCCTCTGCTCCAGTTCATCCCCCTCTCCCGTTCATCTCCCCTCTCTGCTCCAGTTCACCCCCCCTCTCCAGTTCATGTCCTCCTCTGCTCCAGTTCATCTCCCCCTCTGCTCCAGTTCACCCCCCTCTCTCCAGTTCATGTCCTCCTCTGCTCCAGTTCATTTCCCCATCTGCTCCAGTTCAGCCCCCCTCTCCATTTCATGTCCACCTCAGCTCCAGTTCACCCCCCTCTCCAGTTCATCTCCCCCTCTGCTCCAGTTCACCCCCCTCTGCTCCAGTTCATCTCCCCCTCTGCTCCAGTTCATATCCTCCTTTGCTCCAGTTCATCTCCCCCTCTGCAGTTCATCTCCCCCTCTGCTCCAGTTCACCCCCCCTCTTCCCATTCATCACCCCTCGCCCAGTTCATCTCCCCCTCTGCTCCAGTTCATCTCCCTCCTCTGCTCCAGTTCATCTCCCCCTCTGCTCCAGTTCATGTCCTCCTCTGCTCCAGTTCATCTCCCCCTCTGCTCCAGTTCATATCCTCCTTTGCTCCAGTTCATCTCCCCCTCTGCTCCAGTTCATCTCCCCCTCTGCTCAAAAACCTGCTCCAGTTTCAATGTCCTCCATCTGCTCCAGTTCACCCCCCTCTCCCAGTTCATCTCACCCCTTCTGCTCCAGTTCACCCCGCCCTCATCCAGTGTCATCTCCCTCTGCTCCAGATCATCTCCCCCACATCTTCTCCAGTTCAACTTACTCCCTCTGCTCCAAAACATCTCCCCCTCAGTCTCCATAACACCCCCACTCCAGTACCAACACCCCCTCTGCTCCAGTTCACCCCCCTCTCCAGTTCATCTCCCCTCTGCTCCAGTTCATCTCCCCTCTCCATTTCATCTCCCCATCTGCTCCAGTTCAGCCCCTCTCTCCAGTTCATCTCCCCCTCTGCTCCAGTTCACCCCCCCTCTCCAGTTCATCTCCCCCTCTGCTCCAGTTCACCCGCCCGCTCCCTTTCATCTCCCCTCTGCTCCAGTTCATCACCCCCTCTGCTCCAGTTCATATCCCCCTCTGCTCCAGTTCATCTCCCCTCTGCTCCAGTTCATCTCCCCCTCTGCTCCAGTTCATCTCCCCCTCTGCTCCAGTTCATATCCCCCTATGTTCCAGTTCAGCCCCCCCTCTCCAGTTCATCTCCCCCTCTGCTCCAGTTCACCCCCCTCTCCAGTTCATCTCCCCCTCTGCTCCAGTTCACCCCCCTCTCCAGTTCATCTCCCCCTCTGCTCCAGTTCACCCCCCTCTCCAGTTCATCTCCCCTCTGCTCCAGTTCATCTCCCCCTCTGCTCCAGTTCATCTCCCCCTCTGCTCCAGTTCATGTCCTCCTTTGCTCCAGTTCATCTCCCCCTCTGCTCCAGTTCATCCCCCCTCTGCTCCAGTTCATGTCCTCCTCTGCTCCAGTTCGCCCCCCTCTCCAGTTCATCTCCCCCTCTGCTCCAGTTCACCCCCCCTCTCCAGTTCATCTCCCCCTCTGCTCCAGTTCATCTCCCCCTCTGTTCCAGTTCATCTCCTCTCTGCTCCAGTTCACCCCCCCTCTCCAGTTCATCTCCCCCTCTGCTCCAGTTCACCCCCCTCTCCAGTTCATCACTTCCCCTCTGCTCCAGTTCATGTCCTCCTCTGCTCCAGTTCATCTCCCCCTCTGTTCCAGTTCATGTCCTCCTTTGCTCCAGTTCATCTCCCCCCTTGCTTCCAGTCACGCCCCCTGCTCCTGTTCATCTCCCCTCTGCTCCAGTTCATCCCCCCCCTCTGCTCCAGTTCACCACCCCTCTCCAGTTCATCTCCCCCTCTGCTCCATTTCTTCTACCCCTCTGCTACCAGTTCATCCTCCCTCTCATGCTCCAGTTCATCCCCCCTCTGATCCAGTTCACCACCCCCCCCCGAGCCAGTTCATGTCCCCCTCTGCTCCAGTTCACCCCCCCTCTCCAGTTCATCTCCCCCTCTGCTCCAGTTTACCCCCCCTCTCCAGTTCATCTCTCCCCCTCTGATCATGTTCACCCCCCCCCTCCAGTTCATCTCCCCCTCTGCTCCATTTCACCTCCCCTCTCCAGTTCATCTCCCCCTTCTCCAGTTCACACCCCCTCGTCCAGTTCATCTCCCCTCCTGCTTCCAGTTCATCTCCCATCTGGTCCAGTTCACCCCTCTCTCCAGTACATCTCCCCTCATGCTCACTATTTATCTATCTCCTCCCTACTGTTCCATTCACATTCTCCCCGCTGGCTCCAGTTCACCCCCCTCTCCAGTTCATCTCCCCCTCTGCTCCAGTTCATCTCCCCCTCTGCTCCAGTTCATCTCCCCCTCTGCTCCAGTTCATGTCCTCCTCTGCTCCAGTTCATCTCCCCCTCTGCTCCAGTTCACCCCCCCTCTGCTCCAGTTCACCCCCCCTCTCCAGTTCATCTCCCCCTCTGCTCCAGTTCACCCCCCGCTCCAGTTCATCTCCCCCTCTGCTCAGTTCACACACACCGCCCTCTCCAGGTCTTCTACCCCTCTGCTCCAGTTCTTCTCCCCCTCTGCTCCAGTTCATCTCCCCTCTGCTCCAGTTCATCTCCCCCTCTGCTCCAGTTCATCTCCCCCTCTGCTCCAGTTCATATCCCCCTCTGTTCCAGTTCAGCCCCCCCCTCTCCAGTTCATCTCCACCTCTGCTCCAGTTCATCTCCCCCCCTGCTCCACTTCAACCCACCTCTCCATTATCTCCCTCTGCTCCATTTCTTTCCTCGACCCTCTGCTCCAGTTCATCTCCCCTCAGCTCCAGTTCATCTCCCCCTCAGCTCCAGTTCATCTCCCCCTCTGCTCCAGTTCAGCCCCCCCGCTCCCGTTCATCTCCCCTCTGCTCCAGTTCACCCCCCTCTCCAGTTCATCTCTTCCCCTCTGCTCCAGTTCACCCCCCCTCTCCAGTTCATCTCCCCCTCTGCTCCAGTTCATCTCCCTTCTCCAGTTCATCTCCCCCTCTGCTCCAGTTCACCCCACCTCTCCAGTTAATCTCCCCCTCTCCAGTTCATCTCCCCATCTGCTCCCAGTTTTTATCTCTCCCCTCTGCTCCAGTTCATGTCCTCCTCTGCTCCAGTTCATGTCCTCCTCTGCTCCAGTTCATGTCCTCCTCTGCTCCAGTTCATCCCTCCCTCCAGTTCATGTCCTCCTCTGCTCCAGTTCATCTCCCCCTCTGCTCCAGTTCACCCCCCCTCTCCAGTTCATCTCCTCCTCTGCTCCAGTTCATCTCCCCTCTGCTCCACACCCACCCTCCCCCCACTCTCCATTCCATCTCCCCCTCGCTCCATTTCTCACCCTCTGCTCCAGTTCATCTCCCTTCTGCTCCAGTTCATCTCCCCTCTGCTCCAGTTCATCTCCCCCTCTGCTCCAGTTCATCTCCCCCTCTGCTCCAGTTCATCTCCCCCTCTCCAGTTCATCTCCCCCTCTGCTCCAGTTCACCCCCTCTCCAGTTCATCTCCCCCTCTGCTCCAGTTCACCTCCCCTCTCCAGTTCATCTCTCCCCCTCTGCTCTAACCCCCCCCCTCTCCAGTTCATCTCCCCCTCTGCTCCAGTTCACCTCCCCTCTCCAGTTCATCTCCCCCTCTGCTCCAGTTCACCCCACCTCTCCAGTTCATGTACCCTAGTGGCAGGCAGAGGTATGGCGCCCTTAGCCTAGCCAGCATCACGGCCCTGACATGGAGGTAGAGGTACGAGAGCAGGTGCTCCTTCCAGTGCTGGTGACAACACGCAAGCCAGCGTATCGTCGGTTGCAGGGCAGTCAGGCCTGTCATCGTTGGGTGGGTGCCCTATGAATCTCAGTAACGAACAGCGTCGCCAATCTGTTCTTCAGTGTTAAGCAACCATGCATCCAAACAAGTTTACCTCCTCGTCCCCCCAGTCACGTGCCACGAATGTCCATCAATCACATCAGTCAGCAATCCGTCCAACATGAAAGTTAAGCATCCCAAAATGTCCAACTCATGTACCCACCACTGTGGATAATCCATTTTCTGAAGAACCTCTTTGATGACTACAATGCGTTTTGGGGTCAGAAGGGCATTTCAAAAGATCAAGCAGGCAAGAGGATGAAATAGGACCATGCTCTACGCCCAATCGCTGAGCCATCAGAAAAGAGGAGAAGCCGGTCAGTCGCCACAAAATATCCCAGCGGTCGGGCACGCTGCAGTGCCTGTTGCTTGTAGTTCCGCCAGCTCACAGGTGTAGAATGTCAGTATGAGGAAGTCACCTTGCTGAGAGTGATTGATGACCATTGCGGATCCAATGTGGTCTTTTTTTCAGCAGAATTTGCTTGTTAACGCACTTCATCACTGACAAGGAGGAAGAACGATGGGGTAGTTGTCAAGTACGCGGTCCCGCCTCAAAAAGGGAGAGGCGGATCGCACAGGTCCGGCTGAGATTATTTTCCGCCAACCATGATCACGGAAACACCGCTCCACGCACTATCTCCATCGAAAATGGTCTAGGAACTCAGAAGCCTGGCCTTTTTCGATCAAAGCCTCAGTATTCGCCCACCGATGTCCATATGCCGCATTTTGCCATAAACGCATCAGTATAGGGAAGAATCTTAATGTTTAAAAGAACCACCACCAACATGTCTATCAACATGCAATGAAGGCATGAGTTTGAAATTGGAGGGAACACTCGGCGAAAAAAGGCCACGCCGGTCCTTGTGGGCTCCAACCACTGTCACAACCCTCGGCTCTCCTTCTCCTCTGCCATTTTTAAAACAAGCATTTCTCTGCTGGCCCATGTCCCTCAGCAGCATGAGCAAGATCAGCCTCTGCTTCAAGCCTCCACCACCGCCCGATTACCACCAGCCCAACAGAGACAGAGCCTACCCCTTCTCCTTCCAACCAGTTTCAAACCTCAACGCCGCGACAGCGGCCAGTCCTAGCAGCCAGTCTTCCATTTCACGCATATGTGGGAGCAGAAAAAAACACTTTAACCCAAACCATCCCAAAGCCACAACAGCCTCGAAGGCTTTTGGCATTGGAAATGTTTGCCTTTCTGTCTGTTTGAACGGAATGGGTTCCGCCACGTCATGGCCCGTTGGCCTGACCAACCCCAATACCAGATGCCAAGCAGGCGATTTCTTTACCCAGAAAAGCCGTCCCTGGCCTAGCCAGACCACGAGTCATCTAAATCTCAAGCGCGTGTCCCTGCATCTGTGTCCAGGCAAAGTCCATCTGACTACTGATACATGGACTAGACTAAGTCACGGCCAAGGCCACTATATCTCCTGTGATAGTTCACTGGTGAGCTGGGTGGGATGTTTCTGGTGATTGACGTGCTTGTTTTTTTTTTATCCCCTTCCCCCCAATGCTCAGCGTACGTTCTTAAAAACCGCAGGAATGGTGCAGGATTCTTTCCCCAAAGGTCCATTGGTTCCATCACGTGCCCAGAGAAACCAGGCCATGTTGAAATTGATATGTCTTGGAGACTGTCAACACACCAGTTTCAAGGGAGCCTGTGGACTCAGGCTCTGCCACATTCCCTTGGCCTGGTACAGCGTCATGAACCTCATCGTCCAGAAATCTTCAAAAGCGCCCCCGGGTCCGAGGACCTGCTGCTGAGGAAGCCGAGGTCTGAGCTCTCACTTCCGCCGTTCGCACCTCGTCATCCCGGCTGGCTGCGTTAGAGCATCAGCTTGGCTCCTGTCAACCGTCTCATTGTTGACGTGTCAACTCGCTGGAATTCCACCCTTCCACATGCTCCAGCGATTGTGGCAAGCAGCGCAATACCATTACCAATACAGAGTGACACATGGCCTGTGACATGCAGCGGTGCGGACCTTGGGGTGGTTGAGCTACCGAGAGTGGCCGGCAGGTGAAAGATCACTGCACCATCCTTGCGACTTGAAGAGCCAACAAAATGGTCAGTGCGACATGTTCTTGACAGCATGAGCATTGTATGATCTTAGTTCTGGAAAACAAATTTGGACCACTCTGAAACATCAGTCCCACCAGTGATGGAGGAGGACGCAGATACAGATGCGGACACGGAGCCTTACTCTCCGTCGAATCCAGAAGGCCCGACAGTTTCACCACTTTATCGGTCTTTGTTAGGCGGTAGTTCAGGGTCCAGGGCTGGTGCAAGGCGGCGCTTCAGCTTTCAGGGTAGAGCATCTGAGGAAAGTCAGGGCTGTGTTGAAGCTGAGGTGGAGGAACGGGGGGAGGGGAGGGATTCCTGGACAACCCGCGTTACTGCCTTGGAAAGAGGTTGGCGTGAATTTGAGGCGGGAGGGGGAAGATGAGAAGATCATTTGCTCAGCACTTTTCCTTCCACCCACCCAAAAGAGAGCAAAATCAGGGAAATGTAGACCCGTGCCTTGGTCAACTGGAACACCCGTTTCACGTTTCTTCAAATGTCACGGGGGACTACATCACAACGTGACAAAAGTAAAAGTGCCCAAAACCTAGCGGCAGCACAGCAAACATGTGGCCGAAGCCTAATGGTACCTCTTTGGCAAACCCTTTTTTACCCCTCACCAAAAGCCTAAATGCAGGGCACCATACGACACAGAAGACTGGCTTAAGATCATGGGGGCACGACTATTCGTCTCAACACCAATGGTTTTTTGGGGATGTTTTCCCGACCTAATTGACTTCTGGGTATCCAAAATGGAGAAGGGGCCCGAGCCTCCTCGCCCGGCCCATAAAAAAAGGGGTTGTCCCTGCCCAGCACCACAAACAATCTGAGCCCCCTTCAGCCCAAGCTGGAGGAGTCATTACAGACAAAAGCATCTGGCTTTACACTGATAAATTTGGGTCATTTGAAATTTTTATCAAGAGAACAGGGCTGATCTCTGAAGTGTTGTGGCCCCAAATTTCGAGGGCACCCATTAGTTTTTCCCGGGCTACTTTTACATTCCCCTTCCAAAAGAAATGGTCCTTTTTAAATCATCATTTCTTACTGGCAATTTTTTTTTTCTGAGTGCCAAAAGATCATTTTGCAGGTTTTGCGTTTAGGAGCCTGTAAAAGACACCAATTGTACAAGGTTTCATGAAAAAAAAACGTATTCCATTTACCCACTTCTTCATGAAAATTTTAAGCACTGTCAATGGTTTTAGGGTCATGGTGCTGTGAGATACAGCATAAATCAAGGTCCTTTGGGAACAGAAAATGTGGGTTCTAAGTGGCATTTCTCCCTCACAATTTTTTTAACATGGCTCCACATGTCATTTTTTTATAATTTTTTTTTTGGGTAATGTTTCTGTGAAATACAGTTATGCTACAGGTGGCTATTTATAAAAAATGTGGTTCTAACAGACATTTTTTTTCTTCACAATTGTCAACATTGCCAAAGGGTCATGTTTTTAAATTTTTGAGGGCATGGGTGCTGTGAAAATCCCAGCTAAAACTAACAGTCATAATTGTAAAAAATATGGTGTTTCTAACAGACATTTGTTCTTCACAATTGTCAACATTTCCCAAAGGTTCCTGTTTTGAATTTTATGGGGCATGGTGCTGTCAAAAACAGTAATAGGTAGGACACTTGTTTTTGCAAGATCTTTAACATAGGTAGCAATCCCTATAGTGAGACAACCCATTTAATACAATAAAAAAAAAAAAAAAAGAGAAACAAAGACGTGGTGGGATTCCATCCTATTTTAAAAATGTGTTTTCTAGAATTAAACTACTAAAAAAACTTGCATGTACCAAAATAGCTGATACAAGGGAAAGGTAAACGGAAAGACTTTGAACAGATGTAGGTTATTCCCAGAGGACATGGAGTATGGAGAAACATTCGCCCACCCCAAGAACAGAGAAAAATTTGCTCCAGCACGTTGGGGAAAAAATGAGAAAAAGAAGCCAAGAAAAAGGGCACCTGGTGGAACCCACCAGCATTTCCCAATAAAAGCTCAATTGGTCCCCCCTGAGGGGGTAAGCTCCTCCTCTAGAGGCCCAGAAATTTCTCAAGCGCTACCCAGGTCTTGACTGTGTACTGAGGAAGGCTGGAGGCCCCTTAGCTCACACTTCCGCACTTTGCTTCACACGACCTTTGTTTCGTTGCTGCGTCATAAGGGAATTTTTTTGCCGTGTTACTAGATGAAAGGACGGCCAGCCCAAGGGTCTCCACCGCAACCACTGTAAAACCCGGCCCTGCTAGCTGAACCTATGGGGCTAATAGTGACGAGAACGCCAGCCCGGGCTCTCACACCCGCCCCCCACTGTAAATCTGGCCCTGCTTAGCTGAACCTGTGTGTTTAATAGATGATGGACACACCGGGCCCGCTCTCACCACACCCCACTGTAAGTCCCGGCCCTGCCAGCTGAAACTCCGTGATCCACGTTACAGCCTCATCCGCCTTGATCATAAATTTCCTTCTACCACCTTGACAGCAAAAATGGGAGGAATTTTTTAGACAAGCCTTGTAGACCTACTGGGGAAATCTGTTTTCATTTGCTTCACATTCTAATGTCATTTGGTGGGAAAAATGTCACCAGTAAAAATGGCAAGTAGCTCTAGCAGCAAGCATAATTGGAAAAACTAGTTTTTTTTCTAATATAGCTTATTTCTTATTGCAAAAATTTTTTTTGCTGTTGGTCCCATAAGGGAACCTGTGCGGGTTTTTGGGTCATGCCTTTCGTTACAAGGATATGGAATAGTCGATGTCCAATTTCACTAAAATACTGCTTCAAAGACTAACTTTATTCTGGCACTTTTTTAATCTGTGGGTCATGCAGGTTTGAGGGTCATGCTGCGGTACAGACAGGTATAGTCAATGTCCAGTTTAACTAAAAGGTGCAAACAAAGACTCCTTTTTCCGGGGAAGTTTAATCGGGGGCATGCAGATTAAGGTAAACTGGGTCCAGGACAGGGATATTCAATGTTTCCCTTTAACAAAATGTGTTTCCCAAAAACTACTTCTTCGACACTTTTTAATCGTGGGTCATGCAGATTTAAGGGGGCAAGCTGCGGGCCAGGACAGGGATATTAAAGTCCATTTTAAGTAAAATGGTGGGTTCCAAAAACTACTTTTTTCCAGCACTTTTTTTAAATTGGGTCAACAGGATTAAGGGCATGCTGGGGTCCGGATAGGGGTAGTCCAAGTAAATTTTCAACTAAAATTTTGGGGGTTCAAAGACTCTTTTTTCATACTTTTTGTCTGAGGGCATGCGGAATTAATTGTCATGCTGGGGTCCAACAGGTATATCAATGTCCCGTTTAACAAAATGGTAGTTCAAACTTCTTTTTTCCCCGGGACTTTTAATCTTGGGGCAGACAGTTTTTTATGGGGCCCAGCGTGGTCCAGGACAGGTTATACAATGTCCAGTTTTAACTAAAATGGTGGCAAACGACGATTTCTTCCGGCCAAAAAATTTTTAATCGTGGACATGCGGTTTGGGGGTCTGCTGGGGACAGGACATGGGTATCAATGTCCACTTCACTAAAATACGGGTTCAAATAAACTTTTTTCCGGGATTTTTACTATGGTCCTAAGGGGATCTGTTGGGATTTTTGGGTCATGCTGCATTCCATTTCAACTACTTGTTTTTTCCGGCCCTTTTTTTTCTAAAGGGGCCATCAAAGACATCTTTTGCTGGTTTTGGGGTCATGCCACGAAAAAGGAAACCAAAAAAAAAGGGCTTAATGAAAAAGCTATTTGCCATGCTTCAAGGCCATCAAAAAAAAACACGGTTTCTGGTTTCCACACTCCCCGCTCCACATACAAAAACAAATGAGCAATTTTATTCCACCCCCACACAAATTGACAGTAAAAGAAAAGGGAAAAATTTTTTGACAGGGCTCATTTTACCCCAACTGGGCCCTATAGGGTCCTACCAAAGCTGATCCCCCTTTCCCAATTGGGACTTTTTGCTGCAACCCAAAAATATTTAAAGAATTTTTGGGCCCTGGACAAAAAGAAGGGTGGGGGGCTTCTGCCAGTTGCCATGTTCCCTTTTCCAATACCTGGTCTTTTTTTGGGTTTTTAAATGGGCCCCTTTTGGGAGCGCAAAAAAGCTGTAACCTGTGACACCCCGTCCCATTTTTCGTTTAAACCATTGAACATAATGAATTTTAATTAACTTAAGAATTTTTTTCTGTGACTTTTATAACCTAATTGTTTGCCTAAGATGTAGCACAATCCAGTTTCCTGTTGTGGGTTTTATTCCACTTCTCCTCACCTGTTTGGGCGAAGAATGAACGTTGTTCCCTAACCCCAAAAACTTTAATGGGCATCGGAGATAACAGTTATCGCTACGGGATAAATTACCGAAACGCTATCGACTCGATAAAAAATTTTTGACACAAACCTCATACCCCCCAAACAACCTCTTTAAGGGAAAACAATTGCCAAATTTTGGACATGAACATTACATAAAGTAACAGGTGACGCCCTCAAGGATTATAAATCTACCCTCAGAGTCTAGTGCCGAATTCCGGACTTGTAAGGGATAGGTTCTGGAGATGAGAATAGCCACTGCAGCCTATTTCCTGTCTTGTGAATCCATATTTACTACAGGAAATAGATGTTGAATAAAATTAAAATTCACTGTCTTATCAAAGTGTGTCTCTTGTAAAAAGACAATGTCTGCCGGGTTTATTTTTTAAAGGGCTTAAGTAGGGCGCTTCCCCTTTTAAAAAATTTGATTTAGACCCTTGACATATAGTGAGCATACCTTAACCATTGGGGTATCTGTAGGGAAGACATGCTAGATTGGCGAAGTGCAGACAATGCTTCTTTTTAAAAGAAATAAGCTTGAAAATTTTAAAGAACAATCTAAGGAAACATTAGGGAGGGGAGAAGACAAAAAAGACAAAAGACTAAAAAACATAAATTCTTTCATAAGAAGAGACCAAACGACTGTCCTGGGGAGGCAAAAATTGAAATTTTTTAAAAAAATACAAAAACTGTACCTATACAAAAATACAAATATCCAAAAAAAAGGAAAAAAAAGTAAAAATTCAAAAAAAACCAAAGGGGCAGTCATCAACCTTTTTAAAAGGGGGCTGAAGCCAGCTACAGTTTCAAGGCAATCAAAATAACTCAAGAACAGGGGGGCAGGAAGCTGAACGAGGGGGAAAAAAAAGGAAAAAAAAGAAAAAAACATCACATTCAGCCCATTCCCCCCATAAAATCATTACACAGTGGGCAATCCCTGACACAGAATATCAGAGTTGGAGCAAAAAGTATTCAAAGAGCAGGGCCCAAAAACCAAAAAAGCAAAGTCATTGGCACTAAAACCATTTCCATCCCAAGTCTCGAAAATAAACCCCAATTCATTCCGAAGATCAAAATCCCCACAGAGGCAGGGTTCAAGACTTGGAAGACGAAGCCCGAGAAGGACATCCCCTTTTTGCTTAGGCTGCACCCATTTGCCACCTGTGCTGGCAAAAGGGGGGGGGGGGGGGGGGGAATTCCAACTTTTCCCCCTCCCCTTTTTGGACTGGAAACGGATATCCAACGTAGAGAAAAAATTTTTTTGGAAGGTCCTCAAACTCCCGAGTCCATTTTTGGTAACAAGAAGGGCAAAAGGGAACCCCCACCGGTAAGATATCTTATGGGATTTCAAGATCTTTAGAAGAGGCTTTAAGTGTCTGCATTTCTGTAATCTTATCCAGGAAAGGTCTGGGAGCAGCTGAAGAGGAGTCCCCTGGTACTCCACACTATGCTGGGCCCTGGCTTTAGCTATAATTCGCTCTTTTAGATGAAAGTCATGAACGCAACACATGATATCTCTGGGACGAGCAGTTAGCCCCTTTGGTTGTAAAGCTTGGTGAGAGTGGTCTAGTTTCATTTTGTGAGAGGGGGTTCTTCCAGCACCTTATTAAATATGTCCTCCAATATCTGATAACGTTTTCCCCCTTCCCCAACACCCCCTGGTAGCCCCCCGGACCCTAATGTTATTTTCGCCTGCCCCCTATTGTCCAGATTCCTCTAGGCCCCCTGTTTTTGTGTCTCAGAGTAGCTTTAAATGGCAAATCCCCGCAGATCGTAAGTCAGAGACATAGTGGAGAGTGTCATCATGAGCTGTTTCAAGAGAGTCTACTCTATTCACAAGTTGTTTTATGTCCTGCCTGACCATCGCAATCTCCGCTTTACACGTCTCCTTGACATCTGCAATTAGCTGCTTAAAGTCGTCTTTAGGGGTACTTGATAAATGGGGATCAGCAGGCCCCATAGCTTCATCCATTGACTCAGGGGATGAGGCCCAATTATCCAGGGAGGGCAGTATCATCATTGAATTGAGCATCCCCTTCTGCAGGTGGAGCAGTCCATTCCTTAGCATGAGGAGACAAGAAAAAGAAGGATGCTTATGATCCTGTCGTGCAGAGTGCATTTGAGAAGCCATTGTGTCAGGCACTAAAGGCAATATACTGTAGTAGTGTTATGTGAGACAGTTTCTGGCAGTAGAGGAGAAGTGAATGAAGAAGGGCCAGCTAAAGCACTTTGATCTCATATATCTGAAGAATCGGATTTCCTAGCAGTAGGAGGCAGTGGGGAGTCCTCCCTGTTAACCCTTAACTGAGGCAGTAGTTCCCCATAGAAGTGTGGTGGAGAAGAAACGGATCGGCGCTGCCCTGGATTAAGCAGGTGAATTGTCCCTAGAGAGATGCCTACGTCAGTATTCAGGAGTAGGTCGTTATCAATAACCCATCGCGTGGGTCTTGGACCCTGGGTATAGTGCTGAGAGCCAGGGGAGAGTCACGATATATCCCTTATGTGCTGGGGTCTCGGAGAGAGTGTCCTCTGTGGTCCGCTCACCTGCTGCCCAGTATCTGGTAACAGAACTGTGGGGACTTCCTGGCGGGGCGAGTCCCGATTCTCTATATGCGCTGCTCCGATGGCCTGGCCAGGCGAGTGCCGGGGAGTCAGCAGCAGTATAACGTGCTCCTCAGAAAGCTCAGGAGACTCAGGGCTAGACCGCTTGAGCAGTGATGGCAGTGCTTCCGGTTTTCCACGCGCCACTAACGGCTTCCCGCCTGTAGGTCGCCGTGAGGTAGTTGGGATCCGCGGTGAGTCAGGCGGGGGAGATACGGGCTGGGAGCTGTGCGCAGCACCTACAGTGAGGGCAGCTTCAGGTTTGTGCAGATGGTATGGGCGCCGAGTCGCGGGCCCTGTAGAGGAACGGTCCGCAGCAGTCACAGGTCTCAGCCCTCTGGAGCGGGTGAGACCCGGGGACAGATGCCGCAGAATCGACTCCTGGTGTGACTGACAGGTCCCCGGGTGCTCTCCTCTTGCCCAAGGTCTTCTTTGCTAGTCCTGGTGCCAGAATGTGAGGGGATTGCCCCAAATATTGCCAGCGATGCTCAGGAGCTCAGAGACTAAACTGACATCTTTCCCGGCTGTAAACCACGCTAACTTCCCCTCCCCCCCGTTTTGAACTTTTAATTTTTTATATTTTAAAACATTTTTTTTTTTTTTAACTTTAGGTGCTTCACCACTCGGGGTATGATAATTTATATAGTCTATTGCATTGTAATACAATCCAATAGGGTATACAAATATAGCGGTTTTACTACTTTCTTGCAAAGGCAGGAAGTAGTAAAACAGAAAGTATGGTAGCATTGGAAGCCTTCACCAGTCTTTCAGCTGACATGTAAACTAATCAGGGCCCCCGGCAAGTGTTAACTGCAATTAGCAGCGAGAAACTTCGCCGCAATCCCACTACAAAGCTCCTTACCACCATCAGGATGTACCCATACATCCAGATGCGATAAGGAGTTAAAACATAACTTTACTAATGCCATATTAACAAACATGAAAAAGAACACAACATCCCATTAAACTTGGATATGTAGGTAAGCTTACATATATCACACACAGGATATGTTAAACCATTTGTTTAATATGTTCACAGTGGGTTAATAGTAACTCATGTGACCCAGATGTCATCCTAATATTCCTCCAAATAAATTTCTTTAGCTTGTCATCAATGGTTCCAGCTACAAAGTCCAGGGAAAACAGAGAAAAATAAGTAAATAAATAAAGAATTAAATTCAACTATTCTGAGCCCTATATTTACCCTACATAAACAGTGGGACAGCCACCCCCACAAGGGCAATTCTGCTCCATGGAGGCTGACACCTACACATCCCTATGCTAACAAGTTTACATACAAATGCTCTTTAGCAGATTATGCCCTAATTGCACCCCAACAAATTTCCTCACTTCCAGTTGCAGTTCTTCAGGGGAAAGAAAATGGCATATGGACAAACTGATACATACAGTGTTGGAGCTTGATATCGCTCCTACTCACCCCTTTAATGGGATGATTTGGTCTTTTTAAACAGTATGTTTGTTAATATGGTACAAGGAAATGTTATGTTTTAAATTTAACCCTATGTAGGTATTTTTTCAGTGACAGTTGATATTGAGGGTTAACTCCTTACTGCCGGAGCCAGTTTTGGCCTTCCTGACAGAGCCCCATTTTTGAAATCTGACGTGTCATTTTATGTGAGAATAACTTTTTGACAATTTCACCTATCCATGTGATTCAGAGATTGTTTTCTCATGACACATTGTGCTTTAGGTGTGCTTTAGGTTAGTAAGAAATTCTGGTTCAAATAATCCTTGTTTATTTGTGAAAAACATCAAAATATTGTGAAAAATTTGCCATTTTAAAACTACAAAAATGTCTGCATGTAAGACAGATAGTTATTCCACTCAAAATAGGTTATAACTAGCATCTAACACATGTCCACTGTAGGTTAGCATCATTTTTTTAAAAAACATTTTACGACGTTAGTGGGCTTAGAAATTTAGTAGTCATTTTCCACATTTTCAAGAAAATTTGCAATATATATTTTTATCGGGACCAGTCCAGTTCTAACATGGCTCTGAGGGGCCTGTGTGTTAGATACCTCCATAAATGACTTCATGCAAGAAACTAAACCCCTTAAAGTATTTATAACAGTGTTAATAAAGTTTGTTAACCCTTTAGGTATTTCACAGAAATTAAAGCAAAGTGGAGGTGAAATTTCAAAATTTCAGTTTTTTTTTTACTCATTTTCAGTTTTTATCCACTAGGAACATGGTAGATGTGATCAGGGAAATGCAACTTAATATTGATTCCCCAGATTCTGTTCTTTTCTAGTGCATTATTTGGCTCAACCAGGAGCCTCAGAGTTGGAGAAGCACCTACTGAACTTTGGGGTCTCATTTTCAATACGATTTTGTATTCTGTAAAAGCAGTAAAACCTAAAAAAATATGCAAATCGGATATCACTGTAATCATATTACATCTAGCTTGTCATTTATACCGCACGGAGACACAGTTAAAAATGAAAATAAAAAAAAACATACCTGGATTGCTATATTTTGATCAAAATATCTCACACAAACCTTAATAAAAAGTGATCAAAGCATCATATGAACCCCATAATGGTACCAATAAAAATATCAACTCATCCTGCAAACAAACCCATAATCAGCTCTGGATACAGAAAAAAAAAATGTTATGTCAGAATAGAACAACATAAAAATGCAATTTTTTATAAATGCATTTCTATAGTGTAGAAGTAATAAAACATAAAAAACTTTATAAAATTTCTGCCATTGCAAATGTAACAACCCACATGATAAAGTTATCCTGTCATTTATACTGTATGGCAAACACTGTAAAATTGAAACCCAAAGAACCACTACATTCCCCCCTCCACCACATTTTCTTGGCCCAATGCTAAAAAAACCTATGGAACACGTGTGCCCAAAATGCACAATACACCCCTAGATGAGACCCATAAGGGGTTGAATCCAAAATGGGGCAACTATTGGAAGGTTTCTCCTGTTCTGGTACTTTGGGGGTACTGGGCGCTTTGCAAATGTGACATGACACCCACCAAAATCTGCGTTCCAAAAGCCAAATAGTGCTCCCTCCCTGGTATGCCCTGCCATGAGCCCAAGCAGCAGTTTACACCCACATATAGGGTATTGCTGAACTTGTAAGAAATCGTGTAACAAAATTTGAGGTGCTTTATTCCAGGATTATTTGTAAAGATTAAACATTTTCAGCTAAAATTGCAGAATGTTGTAAGATTTTTTTTTTTTCATTTTCACTGCCTAATGCTTAAACAGATTGTGAAGCACCTGTGGACTCGATATACTCACTACATCCCTGGATATATTCTTTAAGTTTTAGCACCTTAGGGTGTCTGCAAACCTGGAATGGCGCCTAAATAAAATTGTAATAAAAATAAGACCCCAACGTCTGGTAGGTTCTCCTCCTTCTCTGAGGCTTGTGGTTGAGACAAATAGCACAGCAGAGCCACATATGGGATATCTCTAAAAATGGCAGAATCTGCTGAACCAATATTAACTTGCATTTCCCTGGTTGCATCTATCGTGTTCCTGTGAATAATGGATACAAATTGAAAACCTACAAAAAAAAGTGGAATTTTGAAATTTCACCTTCAATTTGTTTTAATTCCTGCGAAACACCTAATGGGTTAATAACCTTCTTAACTGCTGTTTTGAATACTTTAAGGGGTGTAGTTTCTCATATGGAGTCATTTATGGGCCCATACGGGCCCATCAAAACCATGTCGGGACTGGACTGGTCCCTAAAAAAATGTATGTTGCATATTCAAAATGTGAAAAAATTGTGGTGAAATTTCTAAGCTCCCTAATGTCGTAAAAAAATAAAAATAAATTAAAAAAATGATGCCAACCTATAGTAGACATATGGTAGATGCTAATTATAAACTCTTTTTAGTGGAATAACTGTCTTACAAGCAGAATTTTTTAAGTTTGAAAATGGTACATTTTTCAAATTTTTCATGATATTTTGATATATTTCACAAAGAAACAAGGATTTTTTTGACCAACATTTCTTACTTGCTTAAAGCACAATGTGTCATGAGAAAACAGTCACTGAATCACATGGATAGGTAAAAGTGTCAAAAAGTTATTCTCACATAAAGTGACACGTCAGATTTAAAAAATGGGGCTCTGTCAGATTGGTCAAAACTATTTACCATTAGAAAAAAATTAAATATCTCCACCCATTTTTATATGGAGTTGCATGTCAGATAGTGATCCATGGTATATAGCAAATACTTAATGCATAGTTGTGTATAGGAATTCTAAACATTTTTCTCATTCCATAAAAAAATAGGTTTGGTGATAATAATTTTTCAGGACAATAGCGCAAAGAGCATTTAAGTTTTTTCTATATGTTATGGCCAGAAAGCATTCTGCATTTATACCTTATTGAGAATATAAAAATTGAAGATTAAAAAAAAAAGATGGTACACAACAAGACTACATCCTACAAAGCTGATTTGCCAACTGCTTTTAAAGTTGGATATAGTTTTAAAGTAGAATATTATTTGTCTGCAGTTAAAGGGGATGTATCACTTCTTCAGTTGGTCTGTTCTCTTGAAGCTTAATGCGCTGAAATCCAGGGGCGATTCTTCCCTTCCCAGCTGGGCGTTTCTTAACTGAAGAGGGATGACATCATGCCCCCTTCACTGTTCATGCTGGCTCCAGTGTGTCCCCCACCCCCTTCCACATGTCACTGTCCTCTCCCTATGCAGTCTTATATTGTAAGAGCTGTTTACATACCACAGGCCTTCATTCAGTCTAAGCAGTCTTCTATAAATCAGAGCACTGATCTCTCACAGCTGGAGGTTTGCTACAATTGATCTAATACAAATATCAGTGGCACACTAAAAACTAAGTGAAACATTAAGGTATATAGGAATATTGGAAATGCATTACTGCTAAGGAAAATATGCAAAACCTGGGACTCTTAGTTTACAGTTTTGATCAAAGATTGTTTTTAAGCCACCTCCCAATAGCGTCAGGGGGTCCCAGCACAGGGGATCCCCCAAAACTGAAAATTTACCTCACTAGGATCCATTCAACTCAACAAC
>JAODAL010052627.1:0-25847 GCA_025379985.1 Phyllomedusa bahiana
CTCTCTGCGCCCCTCTCTCTCTCTGCGCCCCTCTCTCTCTGCGCCCCTCTCTCTCCGCGCCCCTCTCTCTCCGCGTCCCTCTCTCTCCGCGCCCCTCTCTCTCCGCGCCCCTCTCTCTCCGCGCCCCCTCTCTCCGCGTCCCTCTCTCTCTGCGCCCCTCTCTCTCTGCGCCCCTCTCTCTCTGCGCCCCTCTCTCTCTGCGCCCCTCTCTCTCTGCGCCCCTCTCTCTCTGCGCCCCTCTCTCTCTGCGCCCCTCTCTCTCTGCGCCCCTTCTTCCCGGCGCCCCCCCTCTGCCCCCTCTCTCTCTCGCCCCCCCCTCTCTCTGCGCCCCGCGTCCCTCTCTCTCTCTCTGGCCCCCCCTCCTCCCGCCCCCCCTCTGCGCCCCCTCTCTCTGCGCCCCTCTCTCTCTCTGCGCCCCGCGCCCCTCTCTCTCTCTCTGCGCCCCTCTCTCTCTGCGCCCCGCGCCCCTCTCTCTCTGCGCCCCTCTCTCCGTCCGCCATTGTTCTGTTGTTGCTGTTTTCCAGATGAAGATCACAGGATCCGCGAGTTCTATCAGTCGCGGGGGCTGGAGCGGGTGCTGCAGACGAGCGCGGTGGAGGGGGATCCCGCACCTCCCCCCCCCACCCACGCCCGAACCCTTCCCCCTGACACCTCTCCTCCGTAATCCGGGGTTTGACGTTCGCGGCTTTTCCTGTCACTTCCCCTCCCAAACAAAACCCCCACCATTACAGGGGAAAGATAACACGTCAGCCTTTCCTGGAGAAGACGGTGAAGGGGACTGCGCCTGCAAAAGGGGGGGGGCAGGGGGAGGGGACTGTGCCTGCATAGAGGGGTGGGGGGGCAGAGAGGGGGAAATGCTCCCATAAGCGGGCTGGGGGCAGAGGAGGGGGACGCGCCTGCAAGAGACGGGGCAGGAGGGGGGAGCGCTGCCGCATAGAGGCTGGGGGGGAGGGGGAGGAGCGCTGCCTGCATAGAGGCTGGGGGGAGGAGGGGGGAGCTGCTGCCGCAAGAGCGGCTGGGGCAAAGGAGGGGGACTGCGCCTGCATAGGGTCGGGGGGAGGAGGGGGGGACGCTTTCCTGCATAGAGGGGTGGGGCGGGGGGAGGGGAACTGCTGCCTCATAAGGGTGGGGCGAGGAAGGGGGACGCTGCCTGCATAGAGGGGTGGGGGGAGGAGAGGGAGACGCTGCCCAAAGGGTGGGGGGGGAGGGGGGAGACTGCTGCCTCATAGGGGGTGGGGGGGGAGGAGGGAAAAGCTGCCTGCATAGAGGGGTGGGGGGAGGAGGAGGGAGAGCGCCTGTAGAGGGAGGGGGGAGAGGAGGGAGACTGCGCCTCATAAGGGGGGGGCGAGGAGGGGGGAGACGCTTCCCGCATAAGGGGTGGGGCGAGGAGGGGGGAGACGCTGGCCCGCATAGAGGGGGGGGGGGCGAGGAGGAGGGAGACGCTGCCGCTAGAGGGGGGGGCGAGGAGGGGGAGACTGCTCCTCAAGAGCGGGGGGCGAGGGGGAGGGAACGCGCCTGCATAGAGGGGGGGCGAGGAGGAGGAGACTGCTGCCCGCATAAGGGGTGGGCACGGAGGGGGAGACGCGCCTGCATAGAGGGGGGGGGGGCGAGGAGGGGGAGACGCTCCTGCATAAGGGGTGGGGGGAGGAGGAGGGAGCTGGCTGCCGCATAGAGGGGGGGCGAGGGGGAGGGAGACGCTGCCTCATAGAGGCTGGGCAGGGGGAGGGGACGCTGCCGCATAAGGGGGGGCGAGGAGGGGGGAGACCTGCCCGCATAAGACGGGGCAGGAGGGGGGAGACTGGCCTGCAAAGGGGCTGGGGCGAGGAGGAGGGAGACTGCTGCCTGCATAGAGGGGTGGGGGGAGGAGGGAGACTGCTGCCTGCATAGAGGGGTGGGGCAGGAAGGAACTGCGCCTCATAAAAAGGGGTTGGGGGGGAGGGGGGAACTGCGCCTGCTAAGGGGTGGGGCGAGGAGAGGGGGACGCGCCGCATAGAGGGGGGGGCAGGAGGAGGGAGACTGCTGCCTGCGGAAGGGTGGGGGAGGAGGGGGGGAACGCTGCCTCATGGGGGGTGGACGGGGAGGAGGGAGCTGCCCTGCATAAGGGGGGGGGACTGCTGCCTTCATGCAGGGCTGGGGGCAGGAGGGGGGAGACTCCCTCATGGGGAGTTGGGGGCGGGAGAGGGAGATGCTGCCTGCATGGGGGCTGGGGCGAGGGGGAGGGAACGCTGCCTGCATAGAGGCGGGGCGAGGGGGAGGGACACTGCGCCCATGAGGGATGGGGCAGGGGAGGGGCACTGCGCCCATAAAAGGGGGGGGGCGAGGGGGAGGGAGACGCTGCCTGCAAAGGGGTGGGGGGGAGGGGGGAGACTGCTGCCTGCAAGAGGGGGGGGCGAGGAGGAGGGGACTGCTGCCTGCAAGAGGGGGGGGGGCGAGGAGCGGGGACGCTTCCTGATAGAGGGGTGGGGCGAGGGGGAGGGAACTGCGCCTGCATAGAGGGGGGGGGCGGGGGTGAGGAGACTGCTGCCTACATGGAGGGCTGGGCAGGGGGAGGGAACGCTGCCTGATAAGGGGTGGGGGGGAGGAGGAGGGAGACTGCTGCCTGCATAGAGGGCTGGGGCGAGGAAGGGGGACTGCGCCGCATAAGGGGGGGGGCGAGGAGGAGGGGGAAAGCTTCCGCATGTAGGGCTGGGCGAGGAGGGGGAGCTGCGCCTGCTAGAGGGGTGGGCAGGGGGGGAGACTGCTGCCGCAAAGAGGGGGGGGGGCGAGGGGGAGGGAGACTGCGCCCCAAGGAGGGGGGGGCGAGGAGGAAGGGGCTGGGGCCCTGCAAAGGAGGCTGGGGCAGGGGGGGAGACTGCGCCTCATGGAGGGCTGGGGGAGGAGGAGGAGACTCTGCCTGCAGGGGGCTGGGCGAGGGGGAGGGAACTCTGCCTGCTGGAGGGGGGGCGAGAGGAGGAACGCTGCCTGATGGGGGGGCTGGGGAGGGGGAGGGGGGAAAGCGCCGCATAAGGGTGGGGCAGGGGGAAGGGGGACTGCCCTGCATAAGGGGGGGGCAGGAGGAGGGGGACGCGCCTCATGAGGGGTGGGGCAGGAGGGGGAACTGTGCCTGCATAGAGGGGTGGGGCGAGGAGGAGGGAGACTGCTGCCTGCATAGAGGGCTGGGGCGAGGAGGAGGGAGACTGCTGCCTGCATAGAGGGCTGGGGGAGGAGGGGAGACTGCGCCTCATAGAACTGGGCGAGGAGGAGGGGGAAATGCTGCCTGCATCGGGGTGGGGGGGCGAGGAGGGGGGAACTCTGCCGCATAGAGCGGGTGGGGCGCGGAGGGGGGAGACTGCGCCTGCATAGAACTGGGGGGCGGGGGGGGAGACTGCGCCTCATAGAGGCTGGGGCGAGGAGGAGGGAGACTGCTTCCTGCATCGAGAGCTGGGGCGAGGAGGAGGGAGACTGCTGCCTGCATAGAGGGCTGGGGCGAGGAGGAGGGAGACTGCTGCCTGCATAGAGGGCTGGGGCGAGGAGGAGGGAGACTGCTGCCTGCATGGAGGGCTGGGGCGAGGAGGAGGGAGACTGCTGCCTGCATGGAGGGCTGGGGCGAGGAGGAGGGAGACTGCTGCCTGCATAGAGGGGTGGGGCGGAGGGGGAGACGCTGCCCGCATGGAGGGCGGGGCGGGGGGAGGGAGCTGCTGCCTGCAAGAAAGGGGTGGGGTGGTCGGCCGGGAAAGGGGAGTGTGGGGGGGGGGGGACTGGGGACTTTCGGCCGACACTGGGGGGTTGGGGGTGGGGACGGTGCTGTGGCCGGCACTGGGAGGTAGGGGTGGGGGACTGGTGACTGCGGCCGGACACTGGGGGGTGGGGGCGGTGACTGCGGCCGGGGCACTGGGGGGGGGGGGGCCCGGGACTGGGGGCCGGACAGGGGGGGGTGGGGGACTGGTGACTGCGGCCGGACACTGGGGGTGGGGGACTGGTGACTGCGGCCGG
This sequence comes from Phyllomedusa bahiana, assembly GCA_025379985.1. Taxonomy (NCBI): domain Eukaryota; kingdom Metazoa; phylum Chordata; class Amphibia; order Anura; family Hylidae; genus Phyllomedusa; species Phyllomedusa bahiana. The sequence goes on from JAODAL010052627.1 coordinate 3,973, forward strand.
ACACTGGGGGGTGGGGGCCTGGTGACTGGGGGGGCCAGGGCAAAACTGGGGGGGGGGGACTGGGACCCGTGGCCGGAAAAGGGGAGGTATGGGGGGGTGGGGGGCTGCGGGGCCGGACACTGGGGGGTGGGGGACTGGTGGCTGCGGCCGGACACTGGGGGTGGGGGACTGGTGGCTGCGGCCGGACACTGGGGGTGGGGGACTGGTGGGTGGCGGCCCGGAAAACCCGGGGTTTGGGGGACTGGTTTGGTGCGGCCCCGGAAAACTGGGGGGTGTAGGGGGTGGGGGACTGCGGGGCCCGGGCAAATGGGGGGGGAGGACTGGGGGGGACTGGTGGCTGCGGGGGCCGGGCACCGGGGGGTGGGGGACCTTTGGTTTGGGGCGGCCGGGCACTTTGGGGGGGGGACTGGTGGCTGCGGCCACCACTGGGGTGGGGAACCCGGGGGCTGCGGCCGGAAAAACTGGGGGGGGTGGGGACGGTGGGGGCTTTTGGCCGGGGCATGGGGGGGGGGGGACTGGTGGGCTGGGCCGGAAAACGGGGGAGTGGTAGGGGGTGGGGGACTGGGGGGCTGCGGCCTGGACAAATGGGGAGTGGGGGGGCTGGTTGCGGCCGGACACTGGGGGTGGGGGACTGGGGGGCCCCGGGGGGCCACAAATGGGGGTGGGGGCCTGGTGGGTGCGCCGGGCACTGGGTGGTGGGGCCTGGTTTACCGCGGCCACACTGGGGGGTTTGGGGGGCGGTGGGTGCGGCCGGGCACGGGGAGGGAGGGGGTGAGGGACTGGTGATTGTTGTGGGGATAGTACGAGAACAGTGGGTGCTGCCCCTGAGAGATAGAGGGAGGCGATCACAGGGGATTTTTCGGGTACTGCCAGCGGCTGCTGTGATTGGTCAGCTTGTTTCCCCCCTTTTTGTGGGAGGAGGGTTGGTCTCCTGTCCCGATATGTCACCTTGCTTTTCCCCGGTCTGGGAAAGGATAAAAAAAGAAAATTCATCCCCGGTAAGTGCCCCCTCCCCCCGTTCTCCCCGCCCACCTTCCCCCGGGCCCTCCCGCGCCTCACCTTTCCCCCGTCCCGCGCCTCACCTTTCCCCCCGTTTCCCCCCTCACCTTTTCCCCCCCCCCCCATTTCCCCCCCCCACCCTTTTCCCCCGTCCCTCGCCTCGCCTTTCCCCCCTCCCCCCCCCTCGGGCCCGCCCCCGGCCCCCTCCCTCCCTCCCCCCCGGTTCCCCCCGCCTCGCCTCTCCCCCGGGCCCCTCGCCTCGCCTCCCCCTTTCCCCCCGGGCCCCGCCTCCGCCCCCCCGGGCCCTCGCCCCCCCCCATTTTCCCCTCCGCCCCCGCCTCCCCTCCCCCCGGCCCTCGCCTCGCCCTCCCCCGGTCCCCCTCGCCTCGCCCCTTTCCCCCGGATTTCCCCCCCCCCTCCCCCCTCTTCCCCCCCAGGCCCCAAACGCCTCGCCTCTCCCCCGGTTTTCCTTTGCCTCGCCTCCCCCGGGCCTCGCCTCGCCCCTCTCCCCCGGTTTTTTCTCGCCTCGCCTCTCCCTCCCTCTCCCCTCGCCTCTCCCCCGGGCTCTCGCCTCCGCCTCTTTCCCCCGGCTCTCCCTCGCCCCCTTTCCCCCCGTCCCTCGCCTCGCCCCTCCCCCGTTCTTTCCCCCCCCCTCGCCCCCGGGGCCCCGCCTTTTTGGGCCCCGCCCCCCCCGGGCCCTCCGGGCCTCGCCTCTCCCCCGGTCTCTCGCCTCGCCTCTCCCCCGTCCCCCTCGCCCCGCCCCTCCCACCCCATCCCTTCCCCCTCGCCTCTCCCCCGGTCCCTCGCCCCGCCTCTCCCACCCGGTCCCTTTTCCCCCCCCCTCCCCCACCCGCCCCTCGCCCCGCCTTTTCCCACCCCGTTCCCCCCCCGCCTCTCCCACCCGGTTTTCCCCCGCACCCCCCCTCCCCACCCCCGTCCCCTCGCCCCCCTCTCCCCCCCCGGGGCCCTCCCCCGCCCTTTTCCCACCCCGGGGGCCCCGCCCCCCCCCCCTCCCACCCGGGTCCCACGCCGCCGCCCCCTCCCACCCGGTCCCTCGCCCCCCCTCTCCCTCCCGGGGTCCCCCCCGCCCCGCCTCGCCCCCCCGGTCCCTCGCCCCGCCTCTCCCACGCTGTCGCTCGCCCCGCCTCTCCCACCCCGGTCCCCCGCCCCCGCCTCTCCCACCCTTTCCCTCGCCCCGCCTCTCCCACCCGGTTTCCCCCCCCCCCGCCTCTTTCCCCCCCCCCCCCTCGCCCCCGCCTCTCCCCCCCGGTCCCTCGCCCCGCCTCTCCCCCCCGTTCCCTCGCCCCGCCTCTTTCCCACCGGGCCCCCCGCCCCGCCTCTCCCACCCGGTCCCCCCGCCCCCCTCTCCCACCCGGAAACCCCCGCCCCGCCCCCTCCCACCCGGTCCCCCCGCCCCCCTCTCCCACCCGGTCCCCCCCCCGGGCCCTCCCACCCGGTTCCCCCCGCCCCCCCTCTCCCACCCGGTCCCCCCGCCCCCCTCCCCCCACCCGCTTTCCCCCAAAACGCCCCGCCTCTCCCACCCGGTCCCTCGCCCCGCCTCTCCCACCCGGTTTCCCCGCCCCGCCCCTCCCCACCCGGTCCCTTTCCCCCCCCTTCCCCCCCCCCGGTCCCTCCCCCGCCTCTCCCACCCTCCCCCCCGCCCCCCCCTCTTTCCCCCCCGGTTCCCCCGGCCCCCCCTCGCCCCCGGTCCCCGGGCCCCCCCTCGCCCCCGGGGCCCTGGCCCCCCGGCCCCCCCCCCCGGGCCTCGGGCCCCGCCCCGCCCCCGGCCCCTCGGGCCCCCCCTCGCCCCCGTTTCTCCTCCCCCGCCTCGCCCCCGTTCTCCCCCCCGCCTCGCCCCCGGGCTCTCGCCCCCGCCTCGCCCCCGGTCTCCTTTCCCCCCCCTTTCCCCCCGGGGCTCTTCCCCCTCGCCTTTTCCCCCGGCTCTCCCCTCGGTCTCCCCCCCTTCCCTCCCCCCCCTTCCCCCTTCCCCTTTGCCCCCCGCCTCTCCCCCCCTCTCGCCTCCCCCCCTCTCCCCCGGGCTCCCCTCGCCTCCCCCTCTCCCCGGTTTTCCTTCCCCCTCGCCTCTCCCCCCGGGCTCTCGCCTCGCCCCCTTTTCCCCCCCGGGCCCCCTCGCCTCGCCTCTTCCCCCCCCCCCTCGCCCCCGCTCTCCCCCCCCCGGGCCCCTCGCCTCGCCTCTCCCCCCCTCTCCCGCCTCGCCTCTCCCCCCTCCTTTCCCCCCCCCTTTCCCCCGGGCTCTTCGCCCCGCCTCTTCCCCCCCGGGCCCCCTCCCTCGCCTCCCCCCGTTCTCCCCGCCTCGCCTCTCCCCCGGTCCTTGGCCTCGCCCCGCCTCGCCCCCGGTCCCTGGCCTCGCCCCGCCTCGCCCCCCGGTCCCGGGCCTCGCCTCGCCCCCCCTCTCCCCCGGTCCCTCGCCTCGCCTCTCCCCCGGTCTCGCGCCTCGCCTCTCCCCCGGTCCCTCACCTCCCCCCCTGATCCTTCTCTCTTTGCAGCAGAAGTACGTGCGATGTTCCGTCCGCTCCGAGATCCGTCACCTGCGCCGAGTCCTCGCACATCGCCTCAGCGCGCCCCTCCCACAGGTAACCCCGCCCCTGAGCTAGGACATACTGTACTGCAAGGGAAAGTAAGTGAACCCCCAAACGAGACATAGTGTACTGCAAGGGAAAGTAAGTGAACCCCGAAACGAAACATAGTGTACTGCAAGGAAAGTAAGTGAACCCCGAAACGAAACATAGTGTACTGCAAGGGAAAGTAAGTGAACCCCGAAACGAAACATACTGTACAGTCATGGCCAAAAAATTTTGAAAGAACAAAAGTTAATTTTTTACAAAGTCTTTTGCATGAGGTTTTTATAAAGGCAATTCAAAAACTCCAGAATGTTATAAAAATGATCACTTTAAAACAATTTAAAGCAAAATCAATATTTTCCCAGAAAAGAACTTTTCCCCCAAAAAAACATTTCCACTTTTTGCAGGCCCGCCTAAAAGGGCAGCAACATCGTTTTTAGTATTGCTCCATTAACACAGGGGTGGGGTTGATGAGGACGAGGGCTGGAGATCAATCTGTCATGATAATGAAAGAATCCCACCACTGGACACTTTAAAAGGAGGCTAGGAGCTGTGCATCATTGTTTTCTCTACTTTAACCATGGTTTATCACTTAAGCAACACGTGGCAGTCATCATTGCATCTGCACAAAACTGGCCTAACAGGGAAGATTAACCCGCAGTAAAAGATTGCACCTCAGTCACAATCTATGGCATCATCAAGGAATTCAATGGAGAGAGTTCTATTGTTTGCCCAAAAAGGCTCCGGGCCGCCCAAGAAAGACCAGGCAAGCGCTCAGTGCTCGTCTCTTAAAGTGTTTTCAGCTTCGGAATCGCGCTCTACCATCAGTGCAATCTTGCTCAGAATGGCATCAGGCAGTGTGAGTGCATCTAGCATGGCACTGTGATGCGGAGAACTCATGGAGCAAGGCCAGGTGTCCAGGAGAGCAGCCAAAGAAGCACTTCTCCTCCAGAAAAAACTCAGGGACAGACTGATATTCTGTCCAAAGGTACAGGGAGTGACTGCTGAGTGACTGGGGTAAAGTACATTTCTCAGATGAATCCCCTTTTCCGAATGTTTGGAACAACTGGAAAGCAGCTTGTTGGGAGAAGACAGGTGAGCGATACCACCAGACTGTCTCATGTCAACTGTAAAGGCAACCTCCAGAAAACATTCATGTGTGGGGGTTGCTTCTCATGCCAAGGGACACGGCTCTCAAACAGTCATGCCTAAATACTCATCCATGTATTAAGAATGGTACCAAATGTCCTCCAAGAGCAACTTCTCCCCCAACCGTCCAGAGAGCAGTTTGGGATCAAATGCCGTTTCCAGAATGCAAGGAGGCACCTTGCCATAAAGCCAAAGTGATAAAACTATAATGCTCAGGGAACAGAACATAGAAGATTTTTGGGTTCCATGGCCGTTAAGAAAACTCCCCAGATCTTAATCCCATTGAGAAAACTTGTGGTCAATCATCAAGAGACCAGGTGACAAACAAAAACCAACAAATTGTGGACAAAATGCAAATTGATTGTGCAATAATGGACGTCTATCAGTCATGATTTGGTCCAGAAGGTGATTGAGAGCATAGTTTCATAGTTTGTAAGGCTAATAATAGACTAGTCGTCCATCTAGTTCAGCCGGTTGTGCTAAGGTGTTGATCCAAGGAAGGTAATAAACCCACAATGAGGTATAAGCCAATTGTCCTCAAATTTTTTTTTTATTAGGGAAAAATCCTTCCTAGACCCAATCTGGCCAATCAGAAAAAACCTGGATCAATACCCCTCTCCTGAAACCCTAGTCACTGAAACTTTGTTATATTATTACGGATCCAGAAATGCATCCAAACCCTATTTTGAACTCGGTTTATTGAATGCACCATGAACAAGCTCCTTCTGCAGAGAATTCCATAGTCACACTGCTCTTAGCAGTAAAGAATCCCTTTCTTATGTTTACGTTAGAAACTTTCGTTCCGTCAAGACTAGAGGATGCCCCCATTGTTTCTAAGATAGCAGCCCTGGGTATAAATAAATCTTGGGAGAGAACTCTATATATACCATTGATGTATTAAAACAAATTTTATTAGACCCCCCCGACAGCCTTCATTCTCTAACCTAAATAACCCTAACCTTGCTAATCTTCTGGGTATTGTAGTACCACTCCAGTCCTTTTATTATTTTGTGGCCCTCCATCTGTACCCTGTTCAGCACCTACTCATGTCTTTCTTGTGCACCATGTGCCCAAAACTGTACACAATAATCCATGGTGGTGGTCTCAAACCAGTGACCATGTATAATGGAGAATAATGTTCTCATCATGTGCCTCTATCCCATTTTAAATGCACCCCATGGATCCAATTTGCTTTGGCTGCTGCTGCCTGACACTGGCTGCTACAATTAAGTTTACTGTCCACCAGGATTCCCAAGTTCCTTCTCCCACATGTCACTTTAAACCCCCAGTGTTTTTTTCCATTAACATGTAATCATGTAATGGATTTCTCTTCCCCATGTGCATAACCTTGCATTTGATCAGTGTTTAAACCTCATCCTTCCATTTCCTGCCCAGGCCTCCAACTTATCCAATCCCTTTTTAATAACATATATCCTCTATTGTGTTGATTACTTTACAGAGCTTAGTATCGTCTGACAAAGATCGTTATTCTTACTGGTATTCCCTGTGTAAAGATCAATTATGAACATGTTAAAGGAGAAGGGCCCAATACTGACCCTTGTGGTACCCCACAAGTACAGCGATCCATATCTGAGAATTACCGTTAATTCCAACCCTTTGTTTTCTATCAGTGATCCAGTTGCTTACCCACTTGCACACATTTTCCCCCAGTCCCAAGCCATTCTCATTTATTTACCAACCTTGTATGTGGCACCGTATCAAATGCTTTAGAAAAAATCATAGAATATAGACATCCAGTGCCCTCCCCACATCCAGTCTAGCACGGACTTCCCTCAAGAGTAGCTGATGAGATTAGTCTGAACAGGACCCGAGTCCTTCATGAACCCATGCTGGAACGGCGTTATACCATTTATTTTCAGTGAGATACTGCCAGGATAGCATCTCAGAGAAAAACCATCCAAACATGTTTACCTACAACAGAGGTTAAGCTTAAACCGGGGCCTATAGTTTTCCAGGATCACTTTTTTGTACGCCTTTTTGAATAGAAGGCACCCACATTTGTCTATGCGCCAATATGCATGCCAGTGAGAATTGCAGAGTGTCTGAAGAATAAGGGGTCAACACTGAAAATATGTGACTTGCGTCATTAACTCATTCTGTCCCAAAAAACATGCTTTTGTTCCTCATAATCGATCGCCACTTGAATTTCTGTGATTTGATAAAAAACAGCCGACAAACACACAGAAAAACCAGAGGGCAACAGATCAGGGGAAATATCAGATTTGTGTCATTCTCAAAACTTGTGGCCATGACTGTACTGCAAGGGAAAGTTAGTGAACCCTGAGCCGAGACATAATGCACTGCAAGGGAAAGTAAGTGAACCCTGAGCCGAGACAGAATGCACTGCAAGGGAAAGTAAGTGAACCCTGAGCCGAGACAGAATGCACTGCAAGGGAAAGTAAGTGAACCCTGAGCCGAGACATAATGCACTGCAAGGGAAAGTAAAGTGGAACCCTGAGCCGAGACATAATGAACTGTAATTTAAAGTAATTGAACCCTGTGCCGAGTCATACTGCACTGTAAGGGAATGTAAGTGAACCCTGAGCCGAGACACAATGAACTGCAAGGGAAAGTAAGTGAACCCTGAGCCGAGACATAATGCACTGTAAGGGAAAGTAAGTGAACCCCACCCCCGAGCTGAGATATAATGCACTGTAAGGGAAAGTAAGTGAACCCTGAGCCGAGACATAATGCACTGTAAGGGAAAGTAAGTGAACCCCACCCCCGAGCTGAGACATAATGCACTGTAAGGGACAGTAAGTGAACCCTGAGCCGAGACATAATGCACTGTAAGGGAAAGTAAGTGAACCCTGAGCCGAGACATAATGCACTGCAAGGGAACGTAAGTGAACCCGGAGCCGAGACAAAATTCAATGCAAGGCAAAGTATGTGAACCCTGATCCGAGACATAAGCACTGTAAGGGAAAGTAAAGTGAAAGCCCCAGCTGAGACATAATGCAACTGAAAGGGAAAGTAAGTGAACCCTGACCGAGACAAAATTGCAGCTGTAAGGACGTATGAACCCTGACCGAGACATAATGCACTGTAAGGGAAAGTAAGTGAACCCCACACTCCGATCTGAGATATGAATGCACTTTAAGGACAGAAAGTGAACCCTGAGCCAGACATAATGCCACTGTAAGGGAAAGTAAGTGAACCCCACCCCCTATCTGAACAATAAGTGCACTGTAATGGAAAGGTAAGGAACCCTGAGCCAGACATAATGCCCGTGGAAGGTAAAGTAAGTGAACCCTGAGCCGAGACATAATGCACTGCAAGGGAAAGTAAGTGAACCCTGAGCCGTGACATAATGCACTGTAAGGGAAATTAAGTGAACCCTTAGCTCGAGACATAATGCACTGTAAGGGAAAGTAAGTGAACCCTGAGCCGACATAATGCAGCTGTAAGGAAAGTAAGTGAACCCGTGAGCCGAGAACATAATGCACTGCAAGCGGAAAGTAAGTGGAACCTGACCGAACAATAATGCACTGTAAGGGATAGTAAGTGAACCCTGAGCAGAGACATAATGCACTGCAAGGGAAAGTAGTGAACCATGAGACACGAGACTAATGCACAGTAATGGAAAGTAAGATGAACCCCGACCCCCGATCATGAGACTAATGGCACATGCCAAGAGGAAAGTAAGTGAACCCTGAGCCGAGACATAATGCACTGGAAGGGAAAGTAAGTGAACCCCACCCCCGAGCTGAGACATAATGCACAGTAAGGGAGAAGTTATAGTTACCCCACCCCGAGCTGAGACATAATGCACTGTAAAGGGAAAGTAAGTGAACCCTGAATCCGAGACATAGCACTGTAAGAGGAAAGTAATGCAACCCTGAGCCGAGACATAATGCACTGTAATGGAAAGTAAGTGAACCCTGAGCCGAGACATAATGCACTGTAAGGGAAAGTAAGTGAACCCTCTTCTCCTGTGGATGTTGGCTCAATACCGCCCCCGTCTGTTCTCAGTTACAATGAGTCAGATTGTATCCAGGTCACGGTTATAGTGATCAGTGATTGAGGGGGGGGGGTATCAAAGGTCCTCCCTAAAGAATAAGGTGAGAGAAGAGCTCCTCGCACAGGAGATCCGGGTCCTGCAGTGACGGGGGCGCTCCCCCAATTAATGGCCTCCTTCTCCTCAGGTTTATCTCATGATGGACAATAAGACTCTCCCGGATCACATGACCATGAAGCAGCTGTGGCTGACACACTGGTACGGAAAGGTGAGTGCCCAGCTCTGTGCATGACACCCGCCGGCCCCGCACCCGCTCGTTGGCCTCCTCGCCCTGCGCCCCCCGGACCCGTGTCTGCGCCCACGCCTCATTACCTTTCCTTGTGTCTTGCAGCCCGGCCCCGCTCTGTGCCCCCTCCCCTGCCCGCCCGGACCTCGCCCACGTGCCCTCATTACCTGTGCCATGTGTCTTGCAAGCCCGCGCACCCGCTTCTGTGCCCCGTCCTCAGCCCCCCCGCCTCCGCCCCACGCCCTCATTACCTGTGTGTTGTGTCTTGCAGCCCGCGCCCGCCCTGAGCCCCTCCTCGCCCTCGCCGCCCCGGCCACCCCCACGCCCTCATTACCTGTGCCTTGTGTCTTGCAGCCCGCTCTGTGCCCCTCCTCGCCCCCCGGGCCTCGCCCCACGCCCTCATTACCTGTGCCTTGTGTCTTGCAGCCCGCGCCCCCCCGGGCCTCGCCCCACGCCCTCATTACCTGTGCCAGGTGTCTTGCAGCCCGCTCTGTGCCCCTCCTCGCCCCCCGGGCCTCGTCCCACGCCCTCATTACCTGTGTGTTGTGTCTTGCAGCCCGCGCCCGCTCTGTGCCCCTCCTCGCCCCCCGCGCCTCGCCCCACGCCCTCATTACCTGTGCCTTGTGTCTTGCAGCCCGCGCCCGCTCTGTGCCCCTCCTCGCCCCCCGGGCCTCGCCCCACGCCCTCATTACCTGTGTGTTGTGTCTTGCAGCCCGCGCCCGCTCTGTGCCCCTCCTCGCCCCCCGGGCCTCGCCCCACGCCCTCATTACCTGTGCGTTGTGTCTTGCAGCCTCGCCCCACGCCCTCATTACCTGTGAGTTGTGTCTTGCAGCCCCGCGCACCGCCCCCTTTGCCCCTCCTCAGCCCTGGCGCCCCCCCGGCCTCGGCCCCACCGCCCTCGATTACCTGTGCCTTGTGACTTGCAGCCGCCGCCCGGGCTCTGTGTGCCCCTCCTCGCGCCCCGGGCTCTCGCCCCACACCCCTCCAATTACCTTGAGCACTTCGTGTCTTGCCGCGCCCGCTCTGTGCCCCTCCTCGCCCCCCGGGCCTCGTCCCACGCCCTCATTACCTGTGCCTTGTGTCTTGCAGCCCGCGCCCGCTCTGTGCCCCTCCTCCGCCCCCCGGGCCTCGCCCCGCACCTTCCACTCATTACCTGTGTGTTGTGTCTTGCAGCCCGCGCCCGCCCTGTGCCCCTCCTCGCCCTGCGCCCCCCGGGCCTCGCCCCACGCCCTCATTACCTGTGCCTTGTGTCTTGCAGCCCGCGCCCGCTCTGTGCCCCTCCTCGCCCTGCGCCCCCCGGGCCTCGCCCCACGCCCTCATTACCTGTGCCTTGTGTCTTGCAGCCCGCGCCCGCTCTGTGCCCCTCCTCGCCCCCCGGGCCTCGCCCCACGCCCTCATTACCTGTGTGTTGTGTCTTGCAGCCCGCGCCCGCCCTGTGCCCCACCTCGCCCTGCGCCCCCCGTCGCCTCGCCCCCGCCACATTACCTGAGCCTGTGTCTTGCAGCCCGCTCTGTGCCCCTCCTCGCCCCCCCGGGCCTCTCCCCTCGCCCTCATTACCTGTGCCTTGTGTCTTGCAGCCCGCGCCCGCTCTGTGCCCCTCCTCGCCCCCCGGGCCTCGCCCCACGCCCTCATTACCTGTGCCTTGTGTCTTGCAGCCCGCGCCCGCTCTGTGCCCCTCCTCGCCCCCCGGGCCTCGCCCCACACCCTCATTACCTGTGCCTTGTGTCTTGCAGCCCGCTCTGTGCCCCTCCTCGCCCCCCGGGCCTCGTCCCACGCCCTCATGACCTGTGCCTTGTGTCTTGCAGCCCGCGCCCGCTCTGTGCCCCTCCTCGCCCCCCGGGCCTCGCCCCACGCCCTCATTACCTGGGGGTTGTTCTTTGCACCCGCGCCCCCCCTTTTGTTCCCCCCCTCCCCCAGGCCCCCCCCCCCCCCCGGGCCCCCCCCCCCCCCCCCCCCCTCCTCCCCCCCCCCCCCCGCCCCATTACCTGTGTGTTTTGTCCCTTTCACCCCCGCCCGGGCCCTGTTCCCCTTTCCCCGCCCCCCCCCCGGCCTCGCCCCAAAGCCCTCATTACCTTGCCTTGTTCCCTTAACCCCGCCCCGCCCTGTCCCCTCCTCGCCCCCCGGCCTCGCCCCCCGCCCTCAAAACCTGTGCCCGTTTCCCCCCTTTCCGCCCCGCCCCGCTCTGGTTTCCCCCCCTCGCCCCCGTCCCCCCCCAGCCCTCATTACCTTTTTGTTTTTCTTTCAGCCCCCCCCCGGCCCCCTCCCCTCCTCCCCCCCGGGGCCCCCCCCACGCCCTCATTACCTGTGTTTTTTGTCTTTCAGCCCCGCGCCCGGGTCTGTGCCCCCCCTCGCCCCCCCTTTCCTCGCCCCCACCTTCCCCCTTTATTAAAAATGTGTTGTGTCTTCAAACCCCCCCAGCTCTGTCCCCTCCTCGCCCCCCCGGGGCCCCGCCCCACGCCCCCATTAAACCGTGTGTTTATTGCCCGGGCCCCCTGGCCCCTTTCCACCCCCCCGGGCCTCTCCCCCCGCCCTCTTTAAAGTGTGTTGTGCTTGCAGCCCGCGCCCCCCGTGCCCCCCCGGCGCCCCCCCGGGGCCGCGCCCCGCCCTTCCTCTCATTAACCCGTTGTTTTTGTCTTGGGAGCCCGGCCCCCCTCTGTCCCCCCCCGCCCCCCGGGCCCCCGCCCCCAAAGGGCCCCCATTAAACCCGTGTTTGTGTCTTGCAGCCCTCCCCCACACCCTCATTACCTGTGTGTTGTGTCTTGCAGCCCGCGCCCGCCCTGTGCCCCTCCTCGCCCCCCGGGGTCGCCCCCCGCCCTTTATTACCCGTGCCTTGTGTCCTTTTCGCCCCGGGCCCGGGGCCCCGTTTCCCCTCCTCGCCCCCCGGGCCTTCCGGGCCCCCCGCCCTCATTACCCTTTCCTTGTTTTGCAAGCCCCCCCCCCTGGTTCTGTCCTTTCATGTGAAGGGGAAGAGGGGGTGAAAAACCCGGCCCGGGCCCCTTCCCTAAACCTTTACTGCCTGCCCCCGCTTTCCCCCAGCCACCCCTTGGGGGGGCCCCCCACTCCCCCCTGCCCTTTTTTTTAGAAGGGGAAAATTTTTTTTTTATTTTTTATTTAATTATTAAAAAAAAAAAAAAAAAACTGTTCAACTTGTCTGGAAAATCCCGAAACCTGGGGGCCCCAAGCAAGGGCGGGGGGAGGGGAGGGGGGGGGGGGGGGGGCCCAAAATGCCCCTGGGGGGGGGAGGCGCAACTGCCCCTGGGGGGGGGGGCGCAACTGCCCCTGGGGGGGGGGGGCGCAACTACCCCCCGGGGAGGGGGGCGCAACTGCCCCTGGGGGGGGGGGGGTTTTGGCGCAACTGCCCCCCGGGGGGGGGGGGGGTTTTGGCGGCCCAAAATGCCCAGGCCCCCCTGGGGGGGGGGGGGGGAGGCCCCAACTGCCACTGGGGGGGGGGGGAGGGGCAAAAACTGGGGCCACTTCCTGGGGGGGGGGGGAAACCGGTACATGAGGCAGCAAACTCCCCAAAATCCGGACACCCCCACATTATAACAGAAAATCCCCGGGCAAAACCCCCCACATTATAACAGCATCTCCCCAAAATCCGACAAAACCTCACATTAAATAAAAAAGTCAGGAAAACCCCCCCGCACATTATATACAGCATCTCCCAGAAATCAAAGGGCACCCCTCCCTTTTAAAAACAGCATCCCCAGAAGTCAGGGCCCCTCACATTAAAATACAGCACTCCCAGAAGTCGGACAAACCCCCCCCATTATATACACATCTCCTAGAATTTTGGACAAACCCCCCCACCTTATATACAGCATTTTCCCCGAAGTCAGGGCCCCCCCCTCCCCATTATATACAGAAGTCAGGACACCCCTCACATTTTATAAAAGCATCTCCCCGAATCAGACAAAACCCCCCCATATAAACAAAACATCTCCCAAAGTCAGGCCCTCCCACATTTTATAAAAACAACTTTCCCCGAAGTCAGGACACCCCCACATTATATAAAAGCATCTCCCAGAAGTCAGGACCCCTCACATTATATACAGGCCCCTCTCCCAAAATTCCCCGGACACCCCTCCACTATGTACAGCCCCCTCCCTAAAATCAAACACCACTCACATTATAAAACAGCATCTCCCCGAAAAAAAGGACACCCCCACATTTTAAACCCCCCCTCCCCCCAAAAGTCAGGACAAAACCCCTCAATTATATACCCGCATCTCGCAGAAGTCAGGACCCCCCCGCATATAAACCCGCATCTCCCAGAAGTCAGGACACTCCTCACATTTTATACAGCAAACTCCAAAGTCAGGGCAAAATTTTCCACCAATTTTATACAGCAACCCCAGAAGTTTAGGACACCCCCACATTTATTTCAAAGTCGGACACCCCTCACATTATATACAGGGAAAACAGGACAAAACCCCCCACATTTAAAACAGCATCTCCCAAAATTTATTACAAAAACCCCACATTATTAAAAGAAGTCAGGCCCCCCCTCAAAATTATAAAACAGAAGTCAACAAAACCCCCCACAATTTTATACAGAAGTTTAGGACAAACCCCCACATTAAAAACAGAAGTCAGGACACCCCTCACATTATATACACACTCCAAGAAGTCAGGACACCCCCACATTATAAAACAGCAAACTTTCCCCGAAGTCAGGACACCCCTCACAAATTTTATACCCAAAATCTCCCAGAAGTCAGGACACCCCCACATTTAAAACAGCTCTCCCAGAAATTTAGGACACCCCCCACATTATAACAGCATCTCCCCCAAAAATTTAGGACACCCCTCAAATTATAAACAGAATCTCCCCAAAATTTAGGACCCCCCCCCCATTTTATACAGCATCTCGCAAGTCAGGACACCCCCCCATTATATTAGTCTCCCAAAAAGTCAGGACCACCCCTCACATTTTAAAACAGAATCCCGGCCAAACCCCCCACATTTAAAACCCGAATTTAGGACACCCCCCCATTTTTAAACAGCATCTCCCAGAATCAGGGGCACTCCCCACATTATATACAGCATCTACCCCGAAGGGCAGGACCCCTCACATTATAAACAGAAGGGCAGGACCCCCCCCACATTATATACAGGGATTTTCCCAAAGTCAGGAACCCCCCCACATATAAACATCTCCCAGAAATCAGGACACCCCCCACATAAATACAGAAATCAAAGGGCACCCCCCACTTTTATACAGAAGCAGGACACCCCCCCCCATTATACAAAAGCATCTCGCAAAGTCAGGGCCCCCCTTCCCTTTTATACAGCACTCCCAGAAGTCAGGCACCCCCCCACATTATTTACACATCTCCCCGAAGTCAGGACACCCCTCACATTACATACAGAAGGCAGGACACCCCTCACATTTTATACAGAAGTCAGGACACCCCCCACATCATACACAGCATCACCCAGAAGTCAGGAAAACCCCTCACAATTTTATACACATCTCCCCCCGAAGTCAGGGGCACCCCTCCCCATTATAAACAGGGAATCTCCAGAATTTATTCCCCCCCCACCCCAAAAATTTCATACAGAATTTAGGACACCCCTCACATTTTATCAGAAGTCAGGACACCCCCATTTTACACAGATCTCCCCCCCGAGTCCCCGGACACCCCCCACATTAAAATACACTCTCCCAGAAGTCAGGAACCCCCCACATTAAAATGAGCATCTCCCAGAATCAGGACAAACCCCTCACATTATATACAGCAAACTCCCCAAATTCCCGGACACCCCTCACAACCCTACCGAAGTCAGGACACCCCCCCATTTTTAAAACAAAGGGCAGGCACCCCCCACAATTTTAAAAACAAACATCTCCAGAAGCAGGACCAAACCCCCCACATTATATACAACATCTCCCCAAAAAGGCAGGAACAAAACCCCACATGAAAAACAACACTCCCAGAAATCAGGGCCCCCCCTCACCCTTATATTTCACATCTCCCCGAAGTCCCGGAAAACCCCCACATTTATAACCCCGGCCCAAAAAAAAAAAAAAAAACTGAAAAAAAAAATTTAGGACCCCCCCCCCATTATTATAGGGTCTCCCGAAGTCAGGAAAACCCCCCACATTTTTATACAGCTTTTCCCAGAATCAGGACCCCCCTCCTTTATTAAATACAGCATCTCCCCCCGAAATCAGGACACCCCTCACATTAAAAACGCAAACTCCCCGAAGTTTAGGGGCACCCCTCACATTTTTTTACATTTTCTCCCAGAAATCAGGCACTCCTCCACATTATATACAGCATCCCCCGAAAATCCCGGACACCCTCACATTATATACATTCCCTTTTCCCAGAAGCCCCGGGCTCCCTCACATTAATACAGCAGTTTCCCCAAAATCAGGACACCCCCCTCATTAAAATACAGCATCCCCCCGAAGTCGGACACCCCCCACATTAAAATACAGCATCCCCCCCCCGAATTTAAAAGGGGGGCCCCCCACAAAATTTTTAAAAAAATTAAAAAGGGAAAAAAAATTTTAAAATTTAAAAAAAATTGGGGGGGTTTTTTTTTGGGGTTTTTTGGGGTGGGGGGGGTTTTTTTTTTATTAAAAGTAATTTTTTAAAAAATTTCAAGGGGGAAAATTAAAAAAAAAAAAAAAATTAAAAAAAAGGGGGGGAAAAATTTTTTTAATTTTTTTAAAGGTTTTTTTTTTTTTTTTTTTTTTAAAAATTTTTAATAAAAAAAAAAAAAAAAATAAGAAAAAAAAATTTAAAAAAAAATGGCCCCCCCCCCCAAAGCCCCGGCAAAAATTAAAAAAAAAGGAAAAACCCCAAACCAAACCCTCCCCCAAAAAAAAAAATTAAAAAACACCCCCCCCCCCTTTTTCCCCCAAACCCTTTCCAACCAACAAAAAACCACCCCAATTTTTTTTTTTTTTTTTATTCCCCCGACCCCCCCCTTATAACCCCCCCTTTCCCCCCCCCCCCCCCCCCCCCCTCCCCCCCCCGTTCCCCTCCCCCCCCCCCCCCTTAAAAAACCCCCCCCTTCCCCCCCCCTTCCCCCCCCGCCCCGGGGGGACACCCCCCCCCGCCCCCCCCCCAACCCCCAAACCCCCCCTTGCCCCCCCCCCTCCCTAACACCACAACCCCCCCCCCCCCCCCCCCCCCCCCCCCCAATTCCCCCCCCCCCCCTCCCCCCA
Source organism: Phyllomedusa bahiana (assembly GCA_025379985.1). NCBI lineage: Eukaryota > Metazoa > Chordata > Amphibia > Anura > Hylidae > Phyllomedusa > Phyllomedusa bahiana. The sequence goes on from JAODAL010052627.1 coordinate 20,151, forward strand.
ATAACCCCCCCCCCCCCACCCAACCCCATTTGGCCCCCCCCCCAAAAAAAAAACCCCCGTTCCCCCCCCCCCCCCCCTTCCCCCCCCCCCCCCCCCCCCCCCCCCCCCAACCCTTTCAAACCCCCCCCCCTTTCCCCCCCCCCCCCCCCCCCTTATCCTCGCCCCCCCCCTCCCCCCCCCTAACCCCCCCCCCCCCCCCCCCCCCCCCCCCCACCCCAACCCCCCCTTAAAAACCCCCCCCCCCCCCACCCCCAAACCCCTCCCACACCCCTTAAACCCTTTAAAACCCCCCCAAACCTACACAAAAATCCAAATTCCAACCCCCCTTTAAATTAGGGGCCCAAACCCCTCAGGGGCCCCCCCAACCCCCAAGGAAATTGGGTGCTTGGTTTTTTCCCTTTGAAAAACCCAAAACAGCCCCCTATACAATTTTCCCCAAAGGGGCCCCTCAGGGCCCCCAAAAATGCCCACCCCCCTCTTTTTGGGGGGCCACATTGGGCCCCTTTGGGGGTTTTTCACCCTTTTTGGCCCCCCATTGAACCCCTTGTTTTTTGGCCACCTACCCCTTTCCCTAAAAAATTCCAAAGGGTTCCAAATCCCTTTTTTGTTATCCAAAAGGAAGGGGGAAGAAGACCAAAAGGGGTTTGGGCCAAAGGGTTTGAAGTTAAAGGGGGTTTTTTTCCCCAGAACTTTTTTTGGGATGGTATAAAATTTGAGGGGGGGGGGTTGGGGGGGTTTCCTGGGGCTCTTTTGGGGAAAGATTGGGGTGTTTTACCCAACGTAAAAATGGGGGAAAAAAAAAAATTCCCCAGCCTTTTTTAAAATAACCAAATGGGGGGAAAAGGTTGGGAAAAAAACCTTTTTTCTGGGGTTTAGTTTTTTCCCTTTCCCCAGAAAGATGGTTTTCCGTGGGAGGCCCGAAAAGGGCCCTTTTTGGAAAGGGGGCCCCCTTTTTCCACCTAAGCAGACCGGGGGGCCCTTTTTAACCTTTCCCCCGAAAAACCAAACCAAAAAAAAAATTTTTACCTCTTTTTCCTTTTTTTAGGGGGTTTTTTGCAAGGGTTTTAAAAGATTTGAAAAAAAAGGGGGCCTTTTACCCCCAAAAATATCCCCATCATCCCGCAACCAATAAAAAAACCCCCCTTGCTATTAAAAAATTTCGGGAAACCCCACATTAACCCCCCAAAAATTCCCCTATAAAAACCCCAAAAAAAAAATACTTTCAGCGGAGGCCCCGCAGTCTCCATCCCCTCTATATAAACCCCAAACTGCAGGTTTTTCCCCCCCCTCTATATAAAAACCCCATCTGCAGGTTTTTTCCTCTAATAAACCTCATCTGCGGGTTTTTCCCTCCCCTCTATATAAAACCCCATCTGCAGGTTTTTTCCATCCCCCCTATTTTAAAACCCCATCTTCAGGGTTTCCCCCCTCCCCTCTATATAAAGCCCCCTCTGCAGGTTTTTTCCACCCCCAAAATAAACCCATCTGGCCCGGTTTTTCCCCCCCCCTATAAAAGGGCCCCCTCGCAATTTTTTTTTCCCCCAAAAAAAAGCCCCCCAAAACGGGAGGGTTTTCCCTCCCCTCTATATAAAGCCCATCTGCAGGGTTTTTCCCTCTATATAAAGCCCCCTCTGCAGGTTTCTCCCTCCCCCTATTTTAAAGCCCCATCTGAAAGGTTTTTCCCCCCCCCTCTATAAAAAAGCCCCCTCGGGATGTTTTTCTCTCCCTCAAATAAAGCCCCATCCCGCGGTTTTTCCCCCCTATAAAAACCCCCTCTGCAGGTTTCTCCCTCCCCTCTATAAAAAGCCCCATCTGCAGGTTTCTCCTCCCTCTATATAAAGCCCCATCTGCAGGTTTCTCCATCCCCTCTATATAAAGCCCCATCTGCTGGTTTCTCCCTCCCTCTATATAAAGCCACATCTGCAGGTTTCTCCCTCCCCTCTATATAAAGCCCCATCTGCAGGTTTCTCCCCCATACAGTGACCATATAGTGGTAGACACCAGTGTACACAGGCTCTACAGACTGTATATTACCCCCATACAGTGACCATATAGTGGTAGGTACCAGTGTACACAGGCTCTGCAGACTGTATATTACCTCCATACAGTGACCATATAGTGGTAGGTACCAGTGTACACAGGCTCTGCAGACTGTATATTACTCCATACAGTGACCATATAGTGGTAGACACCAGTGTACACAGGCTCTGCAGACTGTATATTACCTCCATACAGTGACTATATAGTGGTAGACACCAGTGTACACAGGCTCTGCAGACTGTATATTACCCCCATACAGTGACCATATAGTGGTAGACACCAGTGTACACAGGCTCTACAGACTGTATATTACCCCCATACAGTGACCATATAGTGGTAGGTACCATTACACAGGTTTCTGCAGACTGTAAAATACCCTCCATACAGTGACCATATAGTGGTATCACCAGTGTCAAAAAATCTGCAAACTGTATATTACCCCATACAATGACCATATAGTGTAGACACCAGTGTAACGGGCTCGCGACTTATTTACTCCATACATCCCATAATGTAGACACCAGTGTACACAGGCTCTCAGACGAATATTACCCCCAAACATTGACCAAAGGGGGTATACACCATGTACACAGCTCTACAGCAGTATTTACCCCATAAGTGACCAATAGTGGTGGGTACCAGTGTACACAGGCTCTGCAGACTGTATTTTACCCCCAAAAATACAGTGACCATATGGGGGAGGTACCTGTACACGGCTCTGCGATTTGTATTTTACTCCATACAACCATAAGTGTAGAAAACCATGTACCCAGGCCGCAACTATATTACCTCCTACAGTGACATATATGGAACACCATTTACACAGGCTCTGCAACTGTAATTACCCCCATACAGTGCCATATAGGGTAGACAACCATGTACACAGGCTCTGCAACTGTATATAACCCCATACAGGACCTATAGTGTAGACACCATAGTACACAGGCTCTGCAGATTATTTTACCCCCATACAGTGACCATATAGGGGTATACACCAAAGTGTACACAGGCTCTACAGACAGTAATTACCCCCATACAGTGACCATATAGTGGAGGTTACCAGTGTACACAGGCTCTCAGACTGAAATATTCCCTCCATACAGTGCCCCATATAGTGGTAGGTCCCAAAGTGTACACAGGCTCTCCCAGACTGTATATTACTCCATACAGTGACCCATATAGTGGGTAGACACCAGTGTACCCAGGCTCTCAGACTATATTACCTCCATACAGTGACTATATAGGGGAAGACCCCAGTGTACACAGGCTCTCCCAGACTGTATAAAAACCCCCCAACAGTGCCCATATAGTGGTAGACACCATGTACACAGGCTCTGCAGACTGTATATCACCCCATACAGTGACCATATAGTGGTAGACACCAGTGTACACAGGCTCTGCAGACTGAAATTTTTAAACCTCCATACAGTGACCATACAGTGGTAGGTACCAGTGTACACAGGCTCTGCAACTGTATATTACCTCCATACAGTGACCAAAATAGTGGTAACACCAGTGTACACAACTCTGCAACGTATATTACCTCCATACAGTGACCATATTAGTGGAAGGTACCATGTACACAAGGCTTTTGCAGACTGTATATTACCTCCATACATTTGACTATATAGTGGTAGACACCATGTAAAACAGGCTCTGCAGACTGTATATTACCTCCATACAGTAACCATATAATGGACACCAGGTACCAGGCTCTGCGGGACAGTATATTACCTCCATACAGTGATTATATAGTGGTAGACACCAGTGTACACAGGCTCCTGCAGACGGGTTATATTACTCCATACAGTGCCCCATATAGTGGTAGACACCAGTTTTACCCAGGCTCTGCAGACTGGTTATATTACCTCCAACAGTGACTATATAGTGGTAGACACCAGTGTACACAGGCTCTGCGGGTCTGTATATTACTCCATACAGTGACCATATAGTGTTAGCCACCAGTGTACCCAGGCTCTGCAGACTGTATATTACCTCCATACAGTGACTATATAGTGGTAGACACCAGTGTACACAGGCGCTGTGCAGACATATAAGTGATTACAGTGCAGTTACAGCCACAGGTGGCGTCTTCTCTGATCAGATTCATTCACTTTCCCTTTTCTTCTCCATCCTGTCCAGACTATCATGGTAATTTCTCTTGGCCATCACTTGTCCTTGCAGAATTTGCCACCCAAAAATCTTAGACTCTTCACTTTTTCAGCACTTCTGTAACCATTCCAACCTCTGTATAAACTCCCCATGGGTGGGCGAATGGGTACAGACCATAGCTTAGAGGCACAGTCTCCTCAGGGCGGTTGGGAGGAACAGAGGAGTAACTTTTTGGATATTGGAGCGCAGAATCTGATTCTGAGAGGTAAAAGTGGCAGCACAAACTCCTTCCCATGCACCCATGCGATCAGCCGCAGGCATGATGCACGATCTCTAGGTGGTGGAAGGGATGCAGTTTAGTATTGTCCTGCGTTTTGTAGTGTTTCTGGGTTTTTTTCTCCAGATTTCCCCATTGGACTATGATGGATTTATTGGACTACGTCGGACCAGTGTTGGATCCATTTCTTTAATAAAATGGTCGACGAGGGATGTTGCAAGGAAGTGTTCATTTTTTTTGTATTAGAGGTGTTTGACAGACGCCTCTGTATTACTAGAGCCGGGCCTTGGTGTCAACCTTGAGTTGACAAACAAACACCGCTGGCAGACCCCAAGCCCCAGCACTAGAAATAGAGAGACGTTTGTCAGACGCCTCTATTACTATCACTGGTCAAAAATACAACAAAACACAAAAAAACACTTTATTCAAATAAAAAGTGGATTCAACACTGGTCCGACGTAGGGAAAGGTATGAAATACAGAAACACTAATCCGCACTTGGCTGATAGCTTTAAGTGCCAAGTGCGGAAAGAATACCAAATATGGCCCTATAGATAGGTAACCTCAATTAAGTAGGTAGCCCCCCAAATTAGGTAGCCAAGCCTATGCTATGACATAGGTAGCCCCCCTGACTCAATATCTAGATTGATAGACTACCCATTAGTAAGGTAGCTAGATAGGGCCAATAGTAGGCCCCTGGTACGTACGTAGAAAGTCTCCAGGTAGGCTGTCAAAGCTCCAGTTGGGTAGCTACGTAGGCAGGTAAAACCCCAGGTAGGTAACTGAGGACCCAGGTACATAGGTAAGCAGTCATACTGGGCCACAAGTAGAGACTTTAGGTAGGCAAGGCCCCAGGTAGGTAGATAGACACCAGTTGGGTACTTAGGCCCCAAGCAGGTTGGTTTGTAGGTCCAAGGGAAGTACATGGGTGGACTCCGAGGTAGGTAGGCAGTAATTCGGGCTCTGGTAGATAGGCAATAGTTAGGCTTCAGGTAGGTTTATTGGTCCTAGGTAGGAAGGTAGGCTAAGGGTAGGTAACTAGGTCCCATGTAGGTAGGCAGTAGACAGTCATCATTAGAGCGGAATGGTTTGGGCCTGAGATCTGGAGGGCAGTCTGCTGTATTGGGGGAATACCTGGGAGTGCAGAGATCTGGAGTCAGTCTGCTGTATAGAGGGAATGTCCTGGGAGTGCAGAGATCTGGAGTCAGTCTGCTGTATAGAGGGGATGTCCTGGGAGTGCAGGATCTGGGTCTTTTTGTTGAGGGGGGG